>SZWC01011008.1:48206-76820 GCA_023375785.1 Penium margaritaceum | reverse complement strand
GGGGGGGGGGGACTGATTTCCGCCACTCTTTATCGCAGATAACTGTGCAGGACTTGCTGTGTTTAAAGACATGGATCAACGACCCGGTACTGACGGAATTCCTAGTCCATCCCTCGGGTGCTGTCTCTGAGGAGCTGGAAGAGGTGGAGCACAAGGAGAGGGCAATCAGGCGGGCTGCACGAAAAGCAGCAAAGAGTGGGGGCCTAGCAGCAGCAGTTGCTGCAGACTCTGATGGTGATGGAGGGGAGCATGGAGAACAGGGAGAAGGGGCAGAAAGCACAGACAATGGGGAGGACAGTGACAGTGAAGAGGATGAGAATGACCATGAGGGCGAGGACGAGGAGGATGAGGACAAGGATGATGATGTGGTAGAGATTTCGTAGACATGCTCTGTTCAAATGTGATTGACAACAGTTTTCATTTCTAAAGTCAATTTCCTGGAAAAAAATTCTCATTCTCATGTTCCTGTCTTTGAAATGAAATGCCATGAAATGGAACAGGTGTTGTAACAAAATGCAAATGGACTGTGCAGAGGTCTTTACACACAAGTTAAGCATAGATCTTAGGTGTATTCAGCACCTGCACATTGACTTTGTGTTCTAGTTGAAAACCAGCAGGTTTCATGCTAAGTATGTGTATTGTGTCATGACGCTGTGTACTGCAGTTGGTAAAGGAAGGACAGTATGTACACTTGGAATATGCACACTATGTTCTATAGTTGGTAAAGGAATACCCATGACTAAGACATGGCTGAAAGAGGTGAAAGTGAAAGGGGTGAAAGAGGTGAAAGTGATTGTATGAACACATTGTGTTTTGGATGCAAATGTGGAAAAAACATAGTTTGCACCATATGCCTCACACAAACAGAACAGTGACACAAGGACTTGCGAGTCACAACAACAAAGACTCGCGAGTTTCTGGACTCGCGATTCTGGGCCCGGACTCGCGAGTCCGAGTCCGGGCCCGGACTCGGACTCGCGAGTCCAAGTCCAGGTCTGGACTCAAACTCGTGATCCGAGTCTTTAGTCCAGAATCGCGATTCTGGACTCGTGAACACCCTTAGACGCTATGGCATTTGTCTGGCAGCCGCTGGTGCATGGAGCCAACACCTGTCGATACTATGGCACTAGCTAGGTCCGCGTCAAGGATCTGCACAAGCATGGACATGGCCGAGTGGTCATGGTATGATGTACACACAGACAGGGACGACTCACATCACAAAAATCCCCCATGACCCAGTGGTATGCATGTCCATACATGTGCAGAAGTGAAACAGGTGTGCCACAAGATGCTCAACAGTCCATTCTCACACACCCCACTCTTAGCCACTCTCAGGTAAGGGACAAAGCCCAATAAAATGAATAGCCACCATGAACTTTCCACGTGCCAGTGCCTTGGTCAGAATGTTAGCTTGCTACATGTCTGTGCCGACCCAGACGACGAAGATCACCTGGCGCTCCACAAGATCACACACAAAGTAATCAACAGCAACGTGCTTTGTGCGTGCATGAAACACACTAGAGTTCTCTGCAATGGCGAGAGCACTCTGGTTTTCATAGCACAAAATGATGCAAGGCATCGAGTGACGCAACTAACAAAACAGACGCTCCAGCCACCCCACCTTGGCAGCCCCAGCTCCAAGCGCAACATACTCAGTCTCTAATTAGCTATGTGTAATGCACCCCTGCTTGCAGCAGTGCCATGACACAGCAGTGCCACCAAGCAAGAACACATAGCCTGTGTGACTGTAGCAATCAGCGCTCCACGCCCAGTCACTGTCTCTGTAGCCGTCGACTACCACCGAGCACTGACGTCAAAAGCAAGGTTTGAGGTACGATGCGGAGACCAAGTACCACACCACTCACACAATTGTGTGAAGGGCTCTCGCTCGAGGAAATTGCAAAAAGTGTGTAAGGAGGCCGACACTGAAGGTGATGTCAGGTCGTGTGGTAGTGGCCAAGTAAATCAGAGAGCCACTAAGGCGCAAGTACAAGGTCACATTCCCCAACTGTCTCAGCTCGGCTCAATCATCGACCTTCAAAGCAACCTGTCCGTCAAGTGTGATGGTGGTGGAAGCTATGGGAAGTTCACCAAGGAGGTTAGCAAACCAGTCTCCCACAACACGGGCATAACCTGTCTAGTGCAGCAAGAGTGTCCACCACTGACGATCATGTACAATCTCTATCTTGAGAAACACAGCTCTAGGACCAAGATCTTTCATCCTATTGACACCCGGAAGGTCTGCCTTGGCCTCCTTCATAGCCTCCATCAAAGGAGACGCAATCAACAAGTCGTCCATGTACATTAGGATGGTAGTGAAGCTCTCAGTTGTACGTTTGAGAAAGAGGGACGGGTCGGCGCCACTCTGCACGTACCCGACACATGTCACTATGCTAGTGATCTCCTGGTTCCAGCACCCGGGTGACTGATTCAAGGCGTACAAAGCCTTGTGCAAGCACCAAACCTTGTCATCAACCTCAAACCCTGGTGGATGGACCATGTATAGCTCCTCAGACTGGCATTGAGGAACGCGTTGTTCACATCCATCTCATACAGATCTTCGTCATGGTGAGCAACAACCCCAAACAAAGCACAGGCAATGGTCATACATCCAATGGGTGCAAAGGTGTCACTAAAATCCACATCCTAAACATGTCACAATCCCTTGGCCATCAAGCGAACCTTGTAACGATCCAGTGTGCCTTGTCTATGCCATCAGGCTTCATTTTCTTACAAAAGACCCACCTAGCATGTACGTCCTTCCGCACAGGCGGGAGGTCGACAAGCTAATAGACATCGTGCTCACGGATTGCTCTAAGCTCATCCTTCCACGCAGCACGCCACCACTTTGCATCCTGAGCAGAGAGTGCCTCTTTCAACATGCCTGGATGAGGCACCGTCGAGGGAGAGCTCCTGGTGGCTAAGACACACCCCTCTAGACTCGGCATGACCATAACCTGATTGGCTACAGTATTGCAAGCAACTAAGAAATATGAGGAGACCAACTCATGACCAAAAAGACACACCGGGTATACCTCGTTGCAATTTGCCTAGACACTTAGGCCAAGTGTCTTTGTGCCAGGCTCGCCACTTAGAACACCACAAGTCAGGCGTCTATGCGCTGAGTCGGCAGTCCGATGAGTCGTTGAGGCCACTAATCGGAGACGACTACCGGGCTCGCGGGAGTAGCCTGATGCTAAGGTGCTCACCTTGAGCTACTGAGCAGGCTTTGGACCACATCCAAAGGGACCGTGGACTCGGAGGGAAGGGAGAAGGCTACAGGAGAAGCATGGACAGGTGCTTGCTTGCACGTAGGATGGACAGTGCAGGCACAGGAGCAGGTGTGGCTGGAGGTGCTGCCACTGGCGCTCGATCCGGTGTGCTAGCGGGAACTGTCACTGGCACGGGATGAGGTGTGCCGGAGGGGACTGACGCTTGCACGGGATCAGGTTTCTTTGAGGGGGCTAATACTGGCATGGGATCATGTATGCCAAAGGGGATTGATGCTTACACAAGATCAAGTGTGCCAGAGGGGACTGAGAATGGCACGGGAGTAGGTGTGCCGACAAGAACCGATGAGGCTATTGGACCTATACTCCAGATGGCCGGATCATCACCAGCCAAAGACCGGACCATAGGTGAAGAGGCCCGAACAGACCCATCTGCAGGACTAGACTCTCCCATCCATTGTGAAGACATACAAGTGGGAACGTGGTCAACGGCTAGCAACAGAACGCTATAAAAGTCATAGAAGGTGATAGCCTCAAAGAAGAGAGCATCTTTAGACTCGACCATGCGATGGCGAGCGGGGTCCCAAAGGTGCCACGCTTTTGACCGAAGAGAGATGCCAAGGAATGCACACATGCGACCTCAAAGTGTGACCTTGGACCCCTGTTGTTCCTAGGTGTACAAGACACAAGCAAGGGATCTCCAAATGGGAGCAAGACGGGGATCGGCACGACGGCCAAACCATAGCTCATACGGTGTGACATAGTGTTGAAGAGGACCATGCAACAGGCGGTTCCAGACCCACGTCATGTAATTAAAGCCCTCAAATGCAAAGGAATTTGGAAAACCGCACTCAGACCTCATTGCATTGACTGCATCCTCCATGATGTGGTTTCAACGCCCAAACACACCGTTTCAACTCTGGTATAGCAGGAGAAGAGAGCTGTTGAAAGACACATTGCTCACCAAAGAATACATCCATCTCACTTAAGAACTCACCACCACGATTTGAGTGGAAAGAATGAAGGATGTGAAAAGGCATGTGTTCAGCCATCACCAGCCGCAGGCGGATAACAATGGCATCACTCTTGTGGCAGAGGTTGTAGACACACCGCATCCAGGTGAAGCCATCAGTCAGGGTGAGAACATAGCAACCCCAATCAGAGAGGAACTCGACAGGGAGAGGACCAAGGAGGTCCGAGTGAACCAACTCCAAAAGACACAGTGCCCGTGAGGTGGATTCAGGGTAAGTGCAGCAATGCATCTTACTCAGAGTGGAAAAGAGACAATCAATCGTGGGCGACTTCTTGAAGGAAGTTGCATCAAGACCAAGGGTGGATTGTGTCCAAACACGCTTGGACATTGTGTCCAAGCTCACGTGATAAAGACGGCATTGTAAAAAACGCTGATGCTCAACAGAAACCACTCTTTTTACAAACACATGCATAGAAGAGGAGGAGCAAGGAGTCACATAAGGAGGGCAGCGAGTGACGTAGTATTGGTCAATGAAGACAAAAATGCGTAGGACACTAGCATGAGTATCACAGGTGGAAACACTAGCAAATTCGGCAGAGTGCTCAACATAAAGACCCATCCAGGTGCACAAACGAACAGACAATAGGCTGAGCTCCACAGCAGGAACGTAGAGCACGTCAGAGATACACATGGGGCCAGATGGACCATCAAAGTGCGGGATCCTGTGCGAACAGATAAAAAAGACTCAATAGAAGTGAGGACAACGAAGTCGGCATGACAACAATTCATGTGGTAAGTGGCATCGGAGTCAACGATCCAGCTACCACTCACCTCATGACTTGTTGTCGACACCGAGAACCGGGCAACACAACACTCTGCAACTACCGGACGCTCAATAGGAATGACGGATTCATGACAGACAGCATGAATATGGGACTTGTCCAACCACTCTCTACAATCAAGCCCGAAGTCATCACAGGTAGTAGACGCTCTACGACACGCATCATCATGGGCCACAAATGCAAGAGTACAAGCAGACTGCATAGCACACATCTGTTTCAACACACTTGCACCACCCTGAGTGCGGAGTGCTAAAAGGTGACAAAGCTCCATAATGATGCGGTCGAGGGGGTATGACATCAGCGTCATCGGAGTTGGGTGGAGGGTCAGCTATGACTGTGGTCGCACAAGCGGTCTGGGTGGCGCTAGGGGCAGCCGTCCGCTGGGTATCCGTGGCCTGAAGGCCTCACATGATCCGCATCCAGTTGAGGGGACGTGTGCACTTTGTGCAGCAATGTTGGCCTCCAACATTGTAGCAGTAGATTGAACATCCAGTCCAACCACCAAACTCCTACGGATGTCACTACTACTGCAATTGCTGCCCTGTACCACGACTTTGTTTTCTCTTCTCCCCTTACACAACGGCTACGTCCGGGGAGGAAGGCAACGGGGAGGAGGGTGAGGACAAGGCACTGAGGAGGGGAGGTATCATCAGTGACGTGTTCGTTAAAAAAACCAGTGGACTCGCCTGATGGGCCTGGGCAGCCTCACATACGCCCGTCCGTTAGAGGTAGTAGTGCTGGGCCCAAGGGAGCAGTTCCAATGAGTCCGATAGCTCAGCAAGAATTGTCAAGTTGAGTTAGATGAACATGTTGACAGACTCCATGTGGGCCCCGACCATGATGGTGTGTAGGATCCATAGTTGAGAGCCGCCGACAGTGTCGAGGCGAGAGTATATACGCATGGCTCGCCGCCAGTAGGCTGTCCCCGATTCAAAGGGACTCAGCCCAAGGGAGCTGAACTCACGGAAATGCACCATCATCGTCGCATGGGTCTCGACTCCTAGCAGGGTCAAGACCAACTCCCAGCCGCGGCAAGGGTCCGCTCCAGTGCCTGCACGAGGGGCCTCCAAGAATGGGCGGAAGTCAACAACAGCATCCTAGGGCATGGCATAGAGCAAGCCACGCATGGCTTTCGCCACAACCTGTGCCTACTGGGGTTTGGCCGCCTGATATAGGCTCAAGTAATATGGCGAAACGCCCTCCGCATCACCCCACACTTGGAAGAGGGTCTCCCATGCATCGAATCCAATATCTTTGTAGTAGCGTGGTGGTGGGTTAGGGAAGTGCTTCAGCCGCTGTTCCGTGGAAAGGGCGACGCTCGAGCGTAAGCATAATTGGAATCCCACCGAAGGACATGCCGGGAGGGCGGCTTGGCGAGAATAAAGGCATAGGCAACCCGGAATCCCGTGCGAGAGTGGTCTGCAGACCCAACTGGAGTCGGGTGTTGGAGGCCAGAAACATGGCGACCGGGCACTACAAGGCCTTGCAACTGCTGCTTTCGGCCATTGTTGCCATCAATGCTACAATCGTCTCTAATCAGCAGCTGTTGCTGCACTCCCTCCTTCTGCACTCCTTGCTGTTGAATGCCTTGCTGTGGTGCTTTGGCTGCGGTTGGGGGAGGCTGCTGCATCCTTTGCACCATACTGAGAATCTCCTTGAGGGTGGTCACCTACGTTGCCTGCGTGGGAGAGAGGACTACATGTCTCAGCTATGGAGCCAGAGCTGGAAGGGGCAGTAGGCCTCTTCTGCTTGTCGTTGCCAGGCGCCCTTTGGGCTGCTTAGTAGGGAAAAACACAAAAGTTGTCGGATTGATGATGACTGCATTTCTTGAGGGTTTCAGATGCTTAATCTGAGTAAAATTTTTGGCCAGGTCAATGATGATGTCATCACCCACAATGATGATGTCAAGATGAAAGCTGTCCAAAGCAAAGTCTATTCTTGGAGCGGTGATGCGGCAGATGACACTGAACACAATGGTGAAGGTTGCGTGGAAAAAAATAAAAAAAAGGCCAAAAATGTCAGTTTTTTGTTGCAGCCCGAAATCCAGGAAAGTTCTGCATGCGTGCGCGTTTTCAATTTTTGTATTCCACAAGGTACGAAACGAAGTGTGAAAGGATGCGATGGACAGGTTATGAACAGGGCTTTCTAACGCCCTTACTCATCTAAAATTGTGGTCGTTTGGGGTCATCACGCTCTCACACATCCTGGGTGGTGGTAGGTGCAACCTGACTGAATCTTTCGAGAAGCTTCATGGATTGCATAAGGACATCACATGCCCCAACTGTTGCTGGAACAGGTTTGATGACCCTCGGCTGCATTGACATTGGTGGACATGGTGATGCGATTGAAGCTTTCTTTGCAAGGGTGTCTCCGCTGCTACAATCTACGACGGCGGGTCACTGTAGGTTTGTGGGTCCTCCCAAGACAGTGGTTGTAGCAATGAATTTTAGAGCTGCTCCTGCTGCTAAGTCTCTGCTTCGCAGCTCACCGAGGGATGCCTCGCCAAGAGAAATTGCTAGGAAGCATCCTAACCTTGCTGCTCATGTGGCGACACTGTCTAGTCAGCTTGCGCACTAGCAAGCAAGCAAGTGCAAGAAACGACAAGTAGGCTAGGGAAACCCGCAAAATCTCATAAGCTCCAATTGTTTAGCAATGCAGAGAGATAACTCACAAGCACACATCATAAATTCATGGTACGGCGCACGACAGGTGTTGGTCATGATTGTGACGACACGCAAGTGACCTCTTGACTCTACACACGCACACACATATCATCACTGCAGGTGACTGATTCGGACTAAAAGCTCCCTGGTGCAAAACTATGGCGCAACATGGAGCACACAGCTCCCTGGTGTGTGTGATTTCTCACACCTTTGCTCCCTGGTGGGTGTGATTTCTCCCTCGCGTGGGTTACCCGGTCAACCGGCACTTACCACTTTGCTTGCTCCTTACTCATTCACTTGTTTGATTGTCTTCAACTTCTCCTTGCACCAAGTGAGCTTGCCCCACCCGATCCGTGTCTTCACTCTCATGCCTGCCTACTTGCCTATCCTAGCAGCTGTGGCATCCTACTGGTATCAGAGTAGGAGGGAACGTCCCTCCTTGCTATGTTCTTGAGACCTCATCGGGCCATTCTTACTGTGCGGGTGATCCCGCCCAAGTCCACTCAGTGCGACGGCGTCACCTCTCAATGGCCGCCGTCTCCTGGGCCCTTCTTTGGCCTCCTCGCGCATTTTGACCACGCTGTGGTCACGTGCGTAGCCCTTTCAATTCAGCAGCCACGTGCACGCATCGTGACCCTTGAAGCACCCGGTTCATGCACAGCTCTCGTGGTGATCCAAACCAGTGCAGTCGTACGCTCCACCTCTTCTCGGCCCCAGCACGAGCACTGACCACGCTGTGGTCTTTGCTGGCGTACTCGCTCCCCAGCAGTCCCACCCATGCCCTTGAGCCTAATTGCACCGAACCCTCGATCCACGATAAAGGGGGAAAGGGGGGAGAACTCATGCTGTGTTCCCACCGCAACACTCATGGCAGACTCGGTACACACCCACACACAGTCACCTGTCTCATCCTCTGAGTCGCCTCAGCAGTCACCTCCAATGGTTGACATTACAGGCGGTGAGTCGTCCCAGATCCCTGACCCTGAGCCATACACACGTGGGGGGAGACTGCATGCTCTTCAGCCTGTACAGTCCTCTCCGTCCTCTCGCGGGCCCCCACGTCCCTCGATGACATCTGCTGAGCCTGTCTCAGTTGGTCCGTCTAATGCATTACAGCCTTCAAAGCGGGTCACCCGTTCCAGCGCGTCGTCCTCCACTGCTCGGACCTCAGCCTGTCTAACTGTTCTTGATGCACTTGGTCTGTCCGTGGCCATAATGTACCCCAACCCAGCACTCAGCTATGCTCTCGTAGCCCATGAGTTCCACAGTGCTCTTGAGTCGTCCGTCACCGCCTATGTTGCCGCATGCTTTGCAGCCTCAGATCTTCCTACTCTCCCTCCTGAGCCCGCTATTGTCCAGCAGGCTCGCGAAGCAGCTGATGCTGACCTATGGGAGAAGGCCATGCAGGAGGAACTGACGGCCCTCCGAGAACACGGTGTCTTTGAGCTCGTGGATATCCCTGTAGGCCGGAAAGCAGTCTCTGCTTGGTGGGTGCTTCGGTGCAAGCTGAAGCCTGACGGGAGAGTTGACAGGTACAAGGCGCGCCTCCCAGCGAAGTTTTTCTCCCAGATTCCTGGGATTGACTTTGATGAGACCTTCGCACCGGTCGGAAGGTACACAACTGCTCAAGCGCTGTTGAGTCTTTTTGCTCAGCAGGACTCGGAATTGGACCAGATGGATGTCAACAACACTTTCCTATATGGGAAGCTTGATGAGGAGATCTACATGGTCAAGCCACCGGGGTTCACCGATGGCACAAGCAAGGTCTGGCGTCTGCGGAAGGCCCTTTATGGGCTTAAGCAGTCGCCACGTTGCTAGAACATGGAGATCTCCTCTACTCTTGAGTGGGGAAGCTACCGTCGTAGCACGGTTGATCCGGCGCTGTTTTTGAGCACTCCCTCAGAGCCATTTGTAACTATTCTCGTCTACGTCAATGACCTACTCATTGCCTCCCCTAGTCCAGCAGCTGTCCAGTCGGTGAAGAACCTACTGCAGACCGCATACACGATGAAGGACCTAGGTTATGCACGGGTGTTCCTTGGGATGGAACTCGAGCGGGACCGGCACCATCGCACCCTACATGTGCACCACGCTGCATACATATGTGCACTAGGGGAGCGTTTTACCCCCTTACTCGCCCATGTCCCCACCGCGTCCACACCGATGACTCCAACAGGGCAGCGACTGCTGAAGTGACTTGACTCTGCATAGCTGGGGGAGATTGTCCATATCACCGACTACCTCAGTGTAGTCGGCTCCCTCATGTATCTTGCCACCACCACTCGGGCAGACATTGCATTATTGGTCACCTTCCTTACCTCGTTCTCCCAGCAGCCTTGTCAGAGACACCTCGAGGCAGCACTGTGTGTTGTTCGTTACGCACTGTCTACAGCACGCGTTGAACTGTGTTACCGTGCAAAACCCTCTATGGTCGTCGACGGATACACCGATAGTAACTGGGCGCATGACATAGATGCTCGTAGTCGTACCGGCTACATCTTTCTTGTCGGTGGGACTGCTGTCTCCTGGAAAAGTGGAAAATAGGGTTATGTGGCTCAGAGCTCCAGTGAGGTAGAGTACGTGGCACTTGGCGCAGGTACGTGTGAGAGTGTGTGGTTGTCTCGCTTGCTGCAACAGTTGCGTGTTCCCATTTGCCACATCACTTTGCGCTTTGACTGCCAGAGTGCAAAAGTAATCGCCAAGCACGATGGCATGCATCATTCTCGCACAAAACACATCAACATTTAGCATCACTTTGTACATGAGCGCATCGCTGCCGGTGAAGTTCAAGTTGTCTGGGTCGATACTCGTTAGCAG
The DNA here is from genome assembly GCA_023375785.1 of Penium margaritaceum. Lineage (NCBI taxonomy): Eukaryota > Viridiplantae > Streptophyta > Zygnematophyceae > Desmidiales > Peniaceae > Penium > Penium margaritaceum. The sequence goes on along the minus strand of SZWC01011008.1, from coordinate 66,295 downwards.
CGAGCGGACTTTCTCACCAAAGCTCTGAGCCGTGGCATGTTCAAGGCTGCTCTACATGCTGTTAGCCTGTTGCACTTTCGTGACGCCCCTAGTTGATATCTGCACTTCATCGTCTTGTGATGTACGATTTTTCCTATGTGTATGTGCGATGTTCATCTGCGGGTCATGGGGGAGTGTTGGTTATGATTGCGACGACATGCAAGTGACCTCTTGACTCTACACACGCACACACATATCATCACTGCAAGTGACTGATTCGGACTAAAAGCTCCCGGGTGCAAAACTATGGCGTAACATGGAGCACACAGTTATGGCAACACCATCAAGTCCTCAAGTGGTGGCAACAGCACCAAGACCAACCTTATGGAGAGCCAAATTGTAGTGATGTTGCACATTGTTACACTCTAGAATGTGGCACACCCTTATTGGAGTGCATGCACCACATACATTTGTGGTGTGTATTGGGTTTTGCGCATCTCTCATTGTGCTCTGTTGTGTCCTCCCGGCATGTGTACATCGGCGTGCAGATGACTGAAGGCAAGCCTCGATGCTGCTGGAGTGTTGTCCGGTGGAGCTCACACACGTTGAGTCCTACCCGTAGTTCGCTGAGCCTCCTCCCTCCGGCGACGTGCTCAACTCCATCGGCAGGCCTCCTCGACGGCTGGGCCGCCAGCAGTCACTGCCACTGCAGATGCTGTTTGCATGCTGCCAGCGCTCGTTCTGACTGTGCCATTGCGTCTGCAGCATCATGCTCTGCCAGGGTCCATGTCTCTTGCTGTGTGGCAATGTTTGGCATCGTGGACCGTCATAGGCACTGCCTGGGCTCAGGCAGCCATAACTTTTTGCTTCTCTTTTTCTAGCTGATTCTGACCGCACGACTGCGTTTGCAGCGTCGGTATTATGGTATGGTCCAGTTTTCAGGCAAAACGGATGACGCTCGGGTTTTGGGCTGTCGGTCGTCTGGCAGGTCTCACCGAGAAAACCCTGCCTGCCAGAAAATAGGTCTAGGACTATTTTCTGATTGGCTGGTTAGCTGAGTAACAAGTTCTACACTTGTGGGGGGGAGCAAGAACCTAGAAGGGTCTCCCATTGTTGCTTTTTCTTCATTCCTAATCAGTCGCTTTCAGTTTTCAGCTGCTTTCTAGCGCCAACACTGACGCGCGCGTACCTGAGTAACAAACCCAGAGCTCTCAGACTAGCCTCTAGAGCAGCAGACTGGGGGGGGCAACAGACTTAAGCAACAAGCGTAGAAGCCCGCACGCTGCATCAACAACGCTGCTGCCCCAACCTGATGCCTAGCATTTCCCTTTTGGTATCATAGCCAGAGTGTAAACGTAGCAGCAAAAGACTGGCGTACATGTGCCAGACAATGCCGGCGGACCTCCATACGCACCAGTGCAGGGGAAATGCTGTCGGATTTTTTCCAGCAGCATTGACCCACTTGGTGGCAGCGTCAGAATTTTACCCACGGCCACTGGGCCAGGGAAATGCTACGCAATTTTTTCGGTTGCACTGACCCCCACGCGTGACGCGAGGAGGTGAGCGGCATGCCGCATCCATCACCTGCGAGCAAGGACACACGCGGCAACATCACCCAGGTGTAGTGAGTGGCACCAGCAAGCAGCAGCAGCAGCCTGCAACAGCACCAGCGGCAGGCAACAGCAGCAAGCAGTGGCAGCAGCAACCAGCAGCATCTGCGTGCAGCAACAGCAGCTGGCAGCAGCAACAACTCACAGCAACACATAGCAGCAAGCAGCAGCGGTGACCAGCAGCAACAGCTTGCAGCAGTAGCAGTAGCGAGCAGCAGAGGTAGCGAGCAGCAGCTGCAACAGCAAGCAGCAGCAGCAGTAGGTTGCAGCAGCTACAGAAGCCAGCCACGGCTACTGCTGCTCACAGCCCGCAGCTTGCCGGGAGCGACGGGCTGCTGGTAGTGAGCCCGCTGCTCGCAGTAAGCAGTGGACTGCTGGCAACGAGCAACGAGCTCGCTGCCTGCAGCCTGCTGCCCACAGCGAGCAACAAAGCCCGCTATGACAGACAAAAAGGAAAAGACAAAAACATAAGAAAAAAAACCCCCCACCCCACTAGCGCCTTTGCTGCGGCTACAGCAGCTGCCATGGCTGCTATAGCGGATACGGCAGCCGTAGTAGCATGTAACAGCAGCAGCAGGACTTGCTGCTACAACAGCAGCCGCAGCAACGGTGGTAGCAGTAGCAACAACAGCAACTATAGCAGCAGTAGTAGTAACAACAGCAGCAATAGCCACAGCAGCAAGCAGCAGCAATAGCAGCAGCAGCTACAACAGCAGCAGCAGTAGCAGCAGCTATAGCAACAGCAACAGCAACAACAACGGCCCCAACAACGGCTGTTGCTGACATTAGCATCCCGCTGCTGATGTCACTACTGACGTCATTGTTGATGTCATCAACACACACAAAAAAAGGGGGGAAGGAGAGATATCTAGAGCAGCAGCCCTATAGATAACGGAGCGATAGCTACTGACATCAGCCATCCTAAGCTGACGTCATTGCTGACATCTTCAGTACACACAAAAAACGAACACAAGGGCCACCAAAACCATGGCTAACAGTGGGGAGGGGTCCTCCTCTGTTGGGTGGACCCCAACCCCCTCGGTTGCAACAGCTGCAACAGCTGCAGCAGCTCCAGTAGCAGCAGTAGTAGCAATTACAGCAGCAACAACGACAGCAACAGTAGCAGCAGCAGCAGCAGCACCAACAGCAACAGCAGTAGCAGCAACAGCAGCAGTAGCAGCAACTACAGCAGTACCAGCAACAGCAGCATCAGTAGCAGCAAGAGAAGCAAAAGCGACCCACAAGCATTGTCGCCGGCACCTCTTACCACCTGACAGCTATTCAGCAACAGCTTGCCGCCATGACGTAGCAGCTTACAGCACTGTAACCAGTGGCCTCACAAACTGCCACCAGTGCCCTTCCGCTGTTCATTCCTCCTTGGCACACCACCCCCGTTGTGTCCGCTACCACGCATTACCTGGCGCAATAGCAGACAAAGCGCCAGCGGCACATAGTGACCACCGTCCTTGGCCCCACTCTGGGCGCCAGTCGCAGGTAAAAGGACTTTGAGACACCGCCCCCACCGCTTCAGGCCGGCGAGCACATCCGGAGCTAGGAGCTCAGCTTCCGCATCTGGGCGCAAGGTGAGGGTCTATGGGCATACTACACCCTCCCGTATGACTCCACCCAGGCAGACCAGTTGTATGACGCCGGTCGTGCCATATGTGTCCTTGTCCCCGTCGCTCCTCCGGCTTCCCTCCTGACCCTAGAGCCCTTTCTCGACAACTTTACCACTGGCGACACCCAAGACCCTGCAGCCGCGTGGCACGTCCTCTCTTGTCCCCATTACCTGTCCAGCAACATTTAAAGCAGCCGTCTATCATAGGAGTTCAACTCCCTGCACATGGGGGAGACCGAGACAGTCACTGCGTACTGGCAGCGAGCTGAGGACATCCTCCATCGCCAAGGAACCTCTGCTCCACCACCAGGGCCAGGGCACGGGTGGTACACGTGCCCGCTACCAACATACAAGACCCGCGTCATCGCCACCATGCGTCGCTAGCGAGATCGTCGTCTTGCCTCTACCGCCGTAGTTGTTCCCACCCTTGACACCTCGACCCCGTTCTGTGGCTCCACTCCTCAGACCGCGACACCGGTCCCGTAGATGCCAGCTCCTCAGCAGTATCATCCGCAGCCGTCGGCGCCTCCGTTCCCTTCACTGGGGCAGTCCTCCTTCTATCCGGGCTCCAGCGCCATCACTCCGCACTTAGCCTATACTCCCAGGCAATCCACGCGCGAGCGTCAGCTGGAGCAATTCATTGCGCTTCAGCTCGGCTTGCCTTGCCCTTTCCCCCCAGGGAAGTGCGAGTTGGGTCACCTGATGCTCGTCCCCGTTGCCTTGCATGAGTGAGCTTGAGCTGCGGTCGTGTCCTACTTCCTTGTCTGTCTCGCCATCCCCTGTGCTCTCCCATGTCCCCTTTCGTGATGACATCGCGTGTCTTGATGATTGGCAGTCTCGGTTCGCGCCCCCTTCCACCGCGTCCGCGTCTCTTGCTTGCTGCCATGTGACTGTCAGTGATCTAGCGACACCGGTCCGGTTTCCTGCCGTGACCTGGATCATCAACTCCGGAGCCACGCATCACATTACAGCTTCTCGCGAGGCTTTTAGTATGCTTGGTCCTGTTGGCGATGACTTCGGGGTCCGGACGGGCTCCGGATAGGTGTAACCTGCCCGTGGTGTCGGCGTTGTTCATTTTTGTGGTCCAGCCGGTGACGTCTTCTTGACCGATGTCCTCTTTTTCCCAGGTCTTGAGCTCAGCCTTCTGTCCGTTACTGCCCTTGACCACATGAGCATGGACGCTGTGCACTCGTGTGGTGTTGGCACTGTGTCGTTGCGTCCGTCCGGTCTTGTCGTTTTGCACGCCACCACCCGTGGCAACCTGTGGCACGTACCGCGTCTGTCCCCCTCTCCTTCTGTCTCCTCCTCGTCGGTCGCCATAGGCCATGTGTTCGTCACCAGCACGCTCTCTCCACAGCACATCCCCCTCTTGCACCACAGCCTTTGCCACGTTCACTCTGCTGTCGTAGACAGCATGCTCCGCACCCAGCCGGCCAAGGGCCTTGACCCGGAGACTTTCCCTCTCCCATGCCCCACAGAGTGTGTTGATTTCGCTCAGGGCAAGATGCACCGGTCCACATACCCTCTGTCCTCCTCCCGTGCATCCGCTCCTCTAAACATGGTCCATTCCGATGTCATGGGCCCTCTCTCTACCATGTCTGTCGCAGAGCACGGCCCTTATGTCCTCACGGCCGCTATGTCCTATGTCCTCACCTTCACAGACGACTGCTCTCGCTACGGCTGGGTCTTCTGCCTTCGGAAAAAGAGCGATGTCGCCCGTGCCATTCAGGACTGGATTGTCCTTGCGGAGTGCGAGTGTCGTCGATCTCTTCGCCGCTTTTGTTCCAATCGTGGTGGTGAGTACATAGGTGAGACCACAACTTTCCTCGCCTCCCGTAGTATCCACCACAAGACATCCACACCCTACACCCCCGTCCCGAACAACGTCCATGAGCGGTGGAACTATACCATGACTGACGTTGTCTGCACCATGCGGGTTGAGTCTGGCCTCTCCGATGGCTTCTATTTTGAAGCCATGGCCTACATGACATGGGTCTGGAGCCGGATTCCCCACAGACCCCTTCCCCGCCAGTCCACTCCGTACCAGCACTAGTGCCGTCAATGAGCCGACCTGCACCGTGCTCGCATCTGGGGCTGCGTGGCCATAGTGTGGCTGCCCGCTCCGCAGCACGGCAACAAGCTCCCTCCTCGCGGGTGTCCTTGCATCGTTCTTGGTGTCTCTCGTCAGTCCAAAGCTTGGCGCTTCTGGGATCCCTCCCGACACTACATCGTCAAGTCCCACGATGCCCTCTTCTTTGAGGACCTGTTTTTGCGCGATCTCGTTTGCTTCGGCTCGTCGGTGTCCCTCCCCTCCTATGGGGGAGTGGTGAGTCCGTCCTCCGTCCTGCCGCTTCCGGGAGGCACATCACTTCGTCCCTCCGAGCCAACAGTCCCCCGCACCCGCTGGCCCCTCCGAGCCAGCAGTCCCAACTGCGCCCGCTGGCCCATCCGAGCCAGCAACCCTAGTTGCACCCGCTGGCCCCTCCAAGCCAGCAGCCCCAGTTGCGCCCTCTGGCCCCTCCAGGCCGGTTGTCCCAGTCGCGCCCGCTCGCCCCTCCGAGCCAGCAGCCCCAGTCGCGTCCACTGGTCCCTCCAAGCCAGTCACCCCAGTCTCGTTCACTGGTCCCTCCAGGCCAACCGTCCTAGTCGTGCCCGCCGTCCCCTCCAGGCCAGTAGCCCCAATCGCGTCCGCTAGTCCCTCCGGGCCAGCAATCCCGTCCGCCTCCATCGGCCCATCAGACTAGGTGCCATCTGCTGCCCTGCCGCGCTACACGCATGGCCCAGACGGCACCCTCCAACCATGACCGTCAGTGAGCACGCAGACTGCAGCACCTCGCCCAGTGGCGTCTCGGCCCCCTGTCGCCCCACGTGTCTCCTCCACTCCTATGGTTGTGAGTGGGGACCCTGGCACTAAGGCCCTCGGCTTGATCACTTCGGCTATCATTGCAGACCTTCATCCTTGTTCTGCATTGGGCTACGCCATGCTTCATCACGAGCATCGGCATGTTGTCATGGCTGCACTCGCAGGCATCCCACCTAAAGCTCGAGATGTACACGCTCTCTCAGTCCGCCCCATAGCACGCCCGGAGGACCCAACTACCCTGCGCGAGGCTCGAGCCTCTCCTGAGGCCGCACACTGGGATGCTGCCTACGCTGACGAGCTCGCTGCTATTCGGCAGCAACACGTGTATGACCTTGTCGACCTCCCTCCAGGTTGGGAGTCCATCGGTGCCAAGTGGGTTTTTCCGCGCAAATGGAAGCCCTGCGGTTCCTTGGAAAAGTACAAGGCCCGCCTCATAGCCAAGGGGTTTGCTCAGGTCCCTGGGGTTGATTACGACCAGATCTTTGCCCTAGTTGGCCGGTTCTCCATGAGCTGAGCGCTCTTCAGCCTGGTTGTCCAGCATAGGTGGGAGCTGTATTAGATGGACGTGAGCATCGCCTTCCTCCATGGTTCACTAGAGGATGAGGAGCTCTACATGGTGCAGCCTCCAGGCTTCGACGACGACAATGGGAGAGTCTGGCGACTGCGGAAGGCCCTCTACGGCCTGAAGCATTCACCTCGGTGCAGGAACCAGGAGATCAGCAGCATGCTCCTTCGCGGCAATCTTCAGCGTAGCACCGCTGACCCCGCACTGTTCGTCAGCCCGCGAGGCCAGACCCTCGCCGCTATCCTGGTCTACATCGACGATCTCCTCATTGCGTTACCTGACATGGGTGCCATCCAGCGTGTCAAGGACTTGCTGCACACCACCTACCAGATGAAGGAACTCGGGTCTGCCCGAGTCTTCCTAGGCATGGAGCTCAAGCATGATCGCTTATAGGGCATTCTGCACGTCCACCAAGCTGCCTATGTGCAGACCCTGTCCACTCACTTCGCCGAGGACCTGCCCCTAGTGCCCTGCACATCTTCACCCATGTCACCTGATGGCCAGTTGAAGAGTACTGACCCTGCCGTTGTGGGGGAGCTAGTTGATGTGACTACGTATCTGCGAGTCATCGGGTCACTGATGTTCCTGGCGATGACGACGCGCCCAGACGTCGCGTTCGTCGTCAACCTCCTGGCTCAGTTTTCTCAGGAGCCGCGTCACCTCCACTTTGAGGCCACGATCCGAGTACTGCGCTACATTGTCTCAACTCCTCGACGAGGTCTCATGTTCCGCCACCAGCCGTCTGTCGTTGCGGTGGGCTACACTGACAGTGACTAGGCCGGTTGTCCAGACGGCAAGAGTCGCACAGACTGGATCTTTGTGATCGGCGGCACGGCTGTCGCCTGGCGTAGTTGCAAGCAGGGATGCATTGCACGCAGTACTACTGAGGCTGAGTACGTGGCCCTTGGCTCAGGCGCGTGTGAGAGTGTGTGGTTGCGTCGTCTATTGTGCGAGTTGCGTCAGTCCGTCGCATCCATCACGTTACATTGTGACAATGAGAATGCCATGGCCATCGCCGACAATGACAGCGTATATGACACAAGCACAAAGCACATCAACGTTGAGTATCACTATGTGTGTTCACTGTTGCATGACTGCAGCATCAGCATTGTGTGGGTGGAGACAACACGACAGCTGGCTGATTTTCTTACCAAAGCGCTGAAGCGCAACTTGTTCAAGAAGGCTGAATTCAGTTGGCATGCGTCCGTGAGTGGCTCTCTTCGTCCCTGTCTACGTCTCTACGTGCTGTGGGGGAGTCTGGTTGTTGACTGTGTCTCTGCCCGCCCATGTGCACTACGCCTTTGAGTCATGGGGGAGTGTTGGTTTTTGTGCATCTCTAATTGTGCTCTATTGTGTCCTTCCGGCTTGTGTACATCGGCGTGGATATGACAGACGGCGAGCCTCAACGTTGTAGGAGTGTCGTCCGGTGGCACCGACGCACGATGAGTCCTACCCGTAGTTCGCTAGAGCCTTCTCCCTTTGGCGACGTGCTCAACTCCATTGGCAGGCCTCCTCGGCGGTCGGGCCGCCGGCAGTCACTGCCACTGCAGATGCTGTCTACATGCGGCCAGCGCTCATTCTCACTGTGCCATTGCGTCTGCAGCATCATGCTCTGCCTAGGGTCCATGTCTCTTGCTGTGTGGCACTGTTTGGCATCGTGGACCGTCATAGGCACTACCTGGGCTCAAGCAGCCATAACTCTTTGCTGCTATTCTTCTAACTGATTCTGAAAGCATGACTGCGTTTGAAACGTCGGTATCATTGTGTGGTCCAATTTTCAGGCAAAGCGGACGACGCCCTGGTTTTGGGCTGTCGGGAGTCTGGCAGGGCTCACCGAGAAAACCCTGCCTGCCAGAAAATAGGTCTAGGACTATTTTCTGATTGGCTGGTTAGCTGAGTAACAAGTTCTACACTAGTGGAGGGGGGGGAGCTAGAACCTAGAGGGGTCTCCCTTTGTTGCTTTTTCTTCATTCCTAATCAGTCATTTTCAGTTTTCAGCTACTTTCCGGCGCTATCACTAGCGCGCACGTTTTTGAGTAACAAACCCAGAGCTCCCAGACTTAGACTCTAGAGCAGCAGACAGAGGGGGCAGCAGACTTACGCAACGAGCGTGGAATCCTGCACGCTGCATCAACAACGCTGTTGCCCCAACCTGCTGCCTAGCGTTTCCTTTTGTGTGTGTGATTTCTCACACCTTTGCATGTTTTCAGCCTTGTGAGCCGGGTTGCTGATCCCTCTGGAGCACACGTCCGGTTCATGCCCGCGTGTGAGAAACTGCCTGGAGCACTCGCGCTCCAGGGTCGGGTTCGATCCTTGGGTGGCGTCCAGTCCACACGTCGAGAGCCTCGCGTGGGTTACCCGGTCAACCGGCACTTTCCACTTCGCTCGCTCCTTACTCGTTCACTTGTTCGATTGTCTTCAACTGCTCCTTGCACCAAGTGAGCTTGCCCCACCCGATCCATGTCTTCACTCTCATGCCTGCCTACTTGCCTATCCTAGCAACTGTGGCAGCCTACATGTGATGCATGCGACAGTTTCAGTGTCCTAAAACCAGCCTAAAACAAATGCTTTAGCCATTACTCCGTGCACAATCATCCAAATGCTACATCGTCTGAACCTACATATATAGAATGTTGAGCTACATGCTACGAATATCAACATGCGCAGGTCCAACATCGATTGGTAGACACACAATGCAAAACATGCAAATTGGGGTCAATAGCTAGTCCACCGAGAAAACTCCAGTGAGTGCACAAAAACTGCAGAGCACCCCTGCAAGCACCTAGGACGTTGTGGCAGTTGTCTGGTGTTGTTTTTTTTACGCATCTCTAATTCTGCTCTGTTGTGTCCTCCCGGCTTGTGTACATTGGCGTGCAGATGACTGACGGCGAGACTCGACGCTGATGGAGTGTCGTCCATTGGAGCCGACGCACTGTGAGGTCTACTCGCAGTTCGCTGGAGCCTCCTCTCTCCGGCGACGTGCTCAGCTCCATCGGCAGGCCTCCTCGGCGGTCGTGCTGCCGGCAGTCACTGCCACCGCAGTTGCTGTCTGCATACGTCCAGCGCGTCACCTCGCGTCTGCATCGTCATGCTCTGCATAGGGTCCTTGTTGCATGTTGCATGGCCCTGTTCGGCGTCTTGGACCATCATAGGCACTGCCTGGGTTCGGGCAGTCATAACTCCTTGCTACTATTTTTTTAGCTGTTTCTGACCGCACGGCTGCGTTTGCAGCGTTGGTATTATGGTATGGTCCAGTTTTCAGGCAAAACGGACGACGCCCGGGTTTTGGGCTGTCGGTCATCTGGCAGGCCTCACCGAGAAAACCTGCCAGCCTGAAAGTAGAGCTATTTTCTGATTGGCTGTTGAACTGAGTAACAAGCTCTACAGAGCTGGGGGGAGGCTAGTTCTTGGAGGGGTCTCCCATTGTGTCTCATTCTTCATTGCTAATCATTTACTTTCAGTTTCCAGCTGCTTTCTGGCACTAACACTGGCGCACGCACTTCTGAGTAACAAACCCAGAGCATCCAGACTTAGTCTCTAGGGCAGCAGACTGAGGGGGCAGCTGACTTAAGCAACTAGCGTGGAAGCCCGCATGCTACATCAACAACGCTGCTGCCCCAACCTGCTGCCTAGCTTTTCTGTCTTGGTATCAGAGCTAGAGCATAGCAACAGCAGCAGAAGACTGACGTACAGGTGCCAGACAACGCCGACGGACCTTCATACGCGCCAGTGCAGGGGAAATGCTGCCAGATTTTTTCCGGCAGCATTGACCCGCCTGGTGGCGGCGTCAAAATTTTCCCCACGGCCAGTGGGCCAAGGGAAATGCTGCCGGATTTTTTCCGACAGCACTGATCCCACGTTTGACGCGAGGAGGTGAGCGGCCAGCCACGTCAGGCCCTTGCTGGCGACGACGCACGCGGCGACGTCCTCCAGGTGTGACTGACAGCAGCAGCCAGCAGCAGCAACAGCTTGCCACAGCAACAAGCAGTGGCAGCAACAGCCAGCAGCAGCAGCACACAGCAGCAGCTCGCAGCAACAGCAGCCCGCAGCAGCAGCAGCCCGCAGCAGCAGCAGCCAGTAGTAGAAGCAGCGGCAGCGAGCCGCAGCCGGCAGCAGCACCAGCGCACAGCAGCTCACAGCAGCAGCAGTCGGCGGTAGCAGCAGTAGCCGACCGCAACAGCACCAACAGCGGCTGCAGCAAGCAATAGCAGCAGCTGCAGCAGTAGTAGCAGCCGTAGCCGCAGCAAGCAACAGCAGCAGCTGCAGCAGCAACAGCAGCCGCAACCGCAGCTGCATCACGAGCAGCTTCAATTGCACGCAGCTCGCTGCTCGTTGCGAGCAGAGAGCTGCAGGCGGCGAGCTCGCTGCCCGCTGCGAGCAACAAGCAGCGAGCTCGCTGCTCGCAGCTCGTCGCTCACAATGAGCAGCGAGCTCGCAGCGACAAGCAAGAAAAACAAAAAAAAAACAAAAAAAACGCACAGGGACCCCCCCTTTTTCTCCTGTTTACTGCAGCCACAACAGCTGCAGCCGTAGTAGTAGCAACAGCCGCAGCAGCAGTAGCAGCTGCGGCCACAGTTGTAGCACCAACAGCAGCAGCGGTCGCAGCACGCAGCAGCGGCAGCTACAGCAGCAGCAGCAGCCGCTGCTGCAGTCGCAACAAGCAGTAGCAGCAGCTGTAGCAGCAGCAACAGCCGTAGCCGCAGCCATAGTAAGCAGCAGCAGCTGCAACCGCAGTAGCAGTCGCAACCACAGCAGCAGCAGCAGTAGCAGCAGCAGCGGCCGCAGCAGCCGCAGTAGTAGCCGCAACTGTATCCGCCTCAGCAAAAACAGTGGCAGGAGCACCAGCCACCGCAGCAGCAGCAGTAGCAGTGGTAGCCACAGGAGCCGCAGCAACAGCGGCAGCAGCACTAACAGCACCGCGGCTGTAGCCCCACAACAGCGGTTGCATCCACCGTTGTTGACGTCAGCGGCCGTTTGCTGATGTCACTACTGCCATCACTGTTGATGTCATAAAAAAAACACAAGGGAGAAACTAGTAGCACTGCACACACATAGTAGCCTCTGCTGGCGTCAGCCATCCTTGGCTGACGTCACTGCTAACATGAGCAGCACTCAACAAAAAAAAGAGGGGGAAATAAACAAGCAACACTACACCATGGCTGGTAGCCCCGGTGAGGAGGGGTCCTCTATTGGAGGGACCCCTACTCCCCCTTTCCAGCAGCGACTATAGTAGCAGTAGCAGTAGCAACAGCAACAACAGCAGCAGTAGCAACAGCAGCCGCAGTAGTAGCAGTAGCAGCAGCAGCAGCCGCAGCAGCAGCAACAGCAACAACAGCAGCACCAGCAGCAGTAGCAGCAGCAGCAGCCGCAGCAGCAGCAACAGCAACAACAACAGCACCAGCAGCACCAGCAGCAGCAGCAAGAGCAGTAGCAGCAGCAGCAGTAGCCCACAGGTGTCGTTGGCGGCAATCTTGACCCCCTCGCTGCTCTTCAGCAACAACTCGCCGCCTTGACACAGCAGCTTGCAGCGCTACAGCCAGTAGCCGCCCAGACTAGCTCCAGTGTGCTACCGTCCTTCGTCCCTCTTGGGCACGCCAGTCTAGCTGTGTCTGCTGCCACGTACTACCTGGCACAGCAGCAGACTCAACGCAAGCGGCAGACAGTGACCTCTGTCCTTGGCCCCACTCTCGGTGCCGGCCGCAGGCAGAAGGACTTTGAGACGCCGCCGCCGCCGCTTCAGGCCGGCGAGCAGTTCCGGAGCTGGGCGCTCAGCTTCCGGATCTGGGCGCAAGGTGAGGGCCTGTGGGCATACTACACCCTCCTTTATGACTCCACCCAGGCGGACCAGTTGTATGACACTGGTCGCGCCGTCCGTGCCCTTGTCCCAGTCGCCCCTCCAGCTTCCCGCCTAGCCCTAGAGCCTTTCCTCGGCGACTTCACTACTGGCGACATCCCAGACCCTACAGCCGCATGGCATGTCCTCACCAAGCCCCATCGCTTGTCCAGCGACGCTGAGATAAGACGTCTGCTCCAAGAGTTCAACTCCCTGCACATGGGGGAGACCGAGACGGTCACTACCTACTGGCAGCAGGCGGAGGACATCCTTCGTCGTCTCGGCAAATCTGCTCCGCCCCCTCTGTCCGCACTCCTCACCATCAAGCGCTGCGCCACCAGCGCGTACGCGGACGTCTTCGTACACTACCCCCAGGAAGTCCTCTCCACCATGGCGGCCCAGGGCACCCTCATGCCCTGGGCATATGAGCTCTTCCTCCGCATTGAGGAAGCTCGCCACGAGTCCCAGCTCCACCGCACGGAGGCCCTTGCATCCCCTGTTGTTGCCTCCCCTGCTCTTGCCTCCGTGGCCGTCGCCTCTCCCGTCGCAGCTACCTCATCGTCTTCGGGGAAGGAGAAGAAGAGCCGGAACAAGAAAGACAAGGGTCCGCCGTAGCAGCAGTAGTAGCTGTCGTCGACCGGGTCCAACAATGGTGGCTCGGTCTGCCACAACTGTGGTCTGCCCGGGCACGGGTGGTACACGTGCCCGCTCCCGATAGACAAGGCGCGCGTCATCGCCACCATGCGTCGCTAGCGGGAGTGCCGTCTCGCCTCTGCCGCCGTTGCTGCTGCTAGCCCTTCCAGTCCAACCTCGTCTAGTAGCCCTGCCACTCCGATAGCTCCGCTTGTCCCATTGCCACCCGCGCCGCAGCAATACTACCCACAGCCGTCGACGCCTCCGCTTCCTTCGCCGGCTCAGTCCTCCTACTACCCGGGCTCTGGAGCCGTCACTCCGCACTCTGTCTACACTCTGGGGGCGTCCTCCCGTGAGCGTCAGCTGGAGCAGTTCATCGCTCTCCAGCTTCGCCTGCCTCGCCCTCCTCCCCAGGGAAGTGCGAGTTGCGTCACCTCCTGCCTTCCTGCCCAGTCCTACATGACTGAGACTGAGCTACGGTCGTGTCCTGTCTCCTTGTCTGTCTTGTCGTCTCCCATGGTCCCCTCCGACCCCTTCCTTGATGACATTTCTTGGCTTGACGATTGGCAGTCTCGTTTCGTGCCTCCTTCTATCGCGTCCGCGTCCCTCGCTTGCTGCCATGTGACCGTTAGCGATCTGGCGACCCCTGTCCAGGACCCTGCTGAGACCTGGATCATTGACTTTGGGACTACGCATCACATGAATGCCTCTCGTGAGGCCTTCAGTATGCTCGGCCCTGTAGGCGATGTCTCCGGTGTCCGGACGGGTTCCGGACAAGTAATTCCTGTCCGTGGTGTTGGTGTCGTTCGTTTCTGTGATCCTGCCGGTGACGTTTTTTCTGACCGATGTCCTCTTCGTCCCTGGTCTCGAGCTCAGCCTCCTGTCCGTGACTGCCCTTGACCGCATGAGCATGGACGTTGTGCACTCGCGTGGTGTTGGCACTTTGTCGTTGCGTCCGTCTGGTCTTGTCGTCCTACACGCCACCGCCCGTGGCAACCTGTGGCATGTTCCCCGCCTCTCCTCTTCTCCTCCCGTTTCCTCCCCGTCGGCCGCCACAGGCCATGTGTTTGTCACCAGTACGCTGTCTCCTCAGTACACCCGCCTCTTGCACTTCCACCTTTGCCACGTCCACTCTGCCGCCGTAGAGAGCATGCTCCGCACCCAGCCAGCCAAGGGCCCTGACCCGGAGACTTTCCCTCTCCCGTGTCCCACTGAGTGCATTGACTGCGCTCAGTGGAAGATGCACCGGTCCACGTACCCCTTGTCTCCCTCCGATGCATCCAGCCCTCTCGACCTTGTCCACTTGGACGTCATGGGCCCTCTCCCCACCGAGTCCGACGGCAAGCATGGCCGCTATGTCCTCACCCTCACGGACGACTATTCTTGCTACCGCTGGGTCTTCTGCCTCCGGCAGAAGAGCGATGTCGCCCGAGCCATTCAAGGCTGGCTTGTCCTCGCGGAGCGCGAGTGTGGCTGCTTTCGCTCCGATCGCGGTGGAGAGTACATGGGTGAGGCCAGGTCCTTTCTCGCCTCCCACGGGGTCCACCATGAGACGTCGGCGCCCTACACACCCACCGAGAACGGCGAATCCGAGCGTTGGAACCGTACCATGGCGGACGCCGTCCACACCATGCGGGTTGAGTCCGGTCTCTCTGATGGCTTCTATTTTGAAGCCATGGCCTACATGACCTGGGTCTGGAACCGGATACCCCACGGTCGCCTTCCTCGCCAGTTCACGCCATACCAGCACTGGTGCGGTCGGCGCGCTGACCTCCGCCCGGCTCGCGTCTGGGGCTGCGTGGCCATTGTGTGGCTGCCCGCCCCACAGCAGGGCGACAAGCTCGCCCCCCGCGGACGCCCCTGCACCTTCCTCGGTGTGTCTCGTCAGTCTAAGGCCTAGCGCTTCTGGGACCCATCCCGACACTACATCGTCGAGTCCCGCGATGCCCTCTTCTTTGAGGATCTGTTTCCCCGCGACCTCATCCGCTCCGGCTCGTCCGTGTCCCATCGCGTGGGGGAGTGGTGAGTCCGTCCTCCGTCCTGTCGCTTCCGGGTGACACATCACTCCGTCCCTCTGAGCCGGTAGCCCCTGTCGTGTCCGCTGGCCCTCCCGGGCCAGCAGTCCTAGCCGCATCCGCTGGCACCTCCGAGCCAGCTGCCCCCGTCGAGTCCGCTGGCACCTCTGGACCGGCAGTCCCAGGCGCGTCCGCTGGCCCCTCCGGGCCAGTAGTTCTAGCCGCGTCCGCCAGCACCTCCGAGCCAGCTACCCCCGTCGAGTCCGCTGGCCCCTCCGGGCCGGCAGCCCCCATCAAGTCCGTTGGCCCCTCCGGGCCGGCAGCCCCAGTCGCGTCCGCTGGCCCCTCCGGGCCGGCAACCCTAGCCGAGTCCGCTGGCCCCTTCGGGCCGACAGTCCCAGTCGCGTCCGTTGGCCCCTCCTGGCCGGCATCCCCAGTCGCGTCCGCCGGCTCCTCCGGGCCAGTAACCCCGTCTGCCTCCGTTGGCCCATCGGACCCTGTGCCATCTCCTGCCCGACCGCGCTACACACGTGGCCCAGGCGGCAGCCTCCAACCTCGGCCGACAGTGAGCGCGCAGACCGTCGCACCGCGTCCCGTGGTGTCTCCACCCCCTGTGGCTCCACGTGTCTCCTCCACTGCCACGATCGTGAGTGGGGACCCTGGCATGAAGGTTCTCGGCCTGACCACTTCGGCCATCATCGCAGACCTTCACCCAGGCTCTACACTCGGCTACGTCATGCTTCATCACGAGCATCGGCATGCTGTCATGGTTACACTCGCCCGCATCCCACCTGGAGCTCGAGATGCACACACCCTCTCAGTCTGGTCCACAGCACGCCCGGAGGACCCAGCCACCCTACGCGAGGCTCGAGCCTCTCCTGATGTCACACATTGGGATGTCGCCTGTGCCGAGGAGCTCGCTGCTATCCGGCAGCACCACGTGTATGACCTCGTCGGCCTCCCTCCAGGTCGGAAAGCCGTTGGTGCCAAGTGGGTCTTTCGGCGCAAGTGGAAGCCTGACGAGTCATTGGACAAGTACAAGGCCCGCCTCACAGCAAAGGGGTTTGCTCAGGTCCCTGGGGTCGATTACGACCAGATCTTTGCCCCAGTCGGTCAGTTCTCCACTAGCCGGGCGCTCTTCAGCATGGTTGCCCAGCATGGGTGGGAGCTGCACAAGATGGATGTGAGCAACGCGTTCCTCCATGGCTCACTGGAGGGTGAGGAGCTCTACATGGTGCAGTCCCCAGGCTTCGATGACGGCACTAGGAGACTTTGGCGGCTGCGGAAGGCCCTCTATGGCCTGAAGCAGTCGCCTCGGTGGTGAAACCAGGAGATCAGCAGCACGCTTCTCCGAGGCGGCCTCTAGCGCAGCACCGCTGACCCCGCTCTATTCTTCAGCCCGCGAGGCCAGACGTTTGCCGCAGTTCTGGTCTACGTCGACGATCTCCTCATTACGTCGCCAGACACGGCCGCCATCCAGCGTGTCAAGGACTTGCTGCATGCCGACTACCAGATGAAGCATCTCTGGTTTGCCAGAGTCTTCCTGGGCATGGAACTCGAGCATGATCGCTCCCAGGGCATCCTGCACGTCCACCAGGCTGCCTATGTACAGACCCTGTCCACTCGCTTCGCTTAGGACCTGCCCCTCGTGCCTAGCGCATCTTCACCTATGTCACCCGATGGCCAGGTGAAGCTGAAGAGTCCTGACCCAGCTGTTATGGGGGAGCCAGTTGATGTGACCACGTATCTGCTTGTCATTGGGTCACTGATGTTCCTGGCGACGACGACGCGTCCAGACATCGCGTTCGCCGTCAACCTCCTGGCCCAGTTCTCTCAGGAGCCGCGTCACCTCCACTTCGAGGCCTCGATCCAAGTACTGCGCTATGTCGTCTCGACAGCTCGACGAGGTCTCATGTTCCGCCGCCAGCCGTCCGTCATCGCAGTGGGCTACACCGACAGTGACTGGGCCGGCAGTCTAGACGATAAGAGTCGCACGGCCTGGAACTTTCTGATCGGCGGCACAGCTGTGTCCTAGCGCAGGGGCAAGAAGGGGTGCATTGCATGCAGCACTGCTGAGATTGAGTACATGGCTCTTGGCTCGGGCGCGTGTGAGAGTGTGTGGTTGCGTCGTCTGTTGTCCGAGTTGCGTCAATCTGTCGCATCCAACACCTTGCATTGAGAAAATGAGAGTGCCATGGCCATCACCGACAATAACGACGTGCATCACACACGCACAAAGCACATCAATGTTGAGTATCACTATGTGCGTTCGTTGTTGCATTACGGTAGCATCAACATCGTGTGGGTTGAGACAACACGGCAGCTGGCTGACTTCCTGACCAAGGCACTGAAACGGGACTCGTTCAAGAAGGCTGTGAGTTCAATCGGCGTGCGTCCGTGAGTTGCCCTCTCTGTCTCTCCCTGCGTCTCTACGTGCCCTGGGGGAGTCTGGATGTTGACCGTATCTCTGCCCGCCCATGTGCATTATGCCTGTGAGTCATGGGGGAGTGTTGGTTTTTTACGCATCTCTCATTCTACTCTGTTGTGTCCTCCCGGCTTGTGTACATCGGCGTGTAGATGACTGACTGCGAGACTCGGCGCTGATGGAGTGTCGTCCGGTGGAGCCGACGCACGCTGAGGTCTACTCGCAGTTCGCTGGAGCCTCCTCTCTCCGGCGACGTGCTCAGCTCCATCGGCAGGCCTCCTCGGTGGTCGTGCTGCCGGCAGTCACTGCCACCGCAGTTGCTGTCTGCATACGTCCAACGCGTCACCTCGCGTCTGCATCGTCATGCTCTGCATAGGGTCCTTGTTGCATGTTGCATGGCCCTGTTCGGCGTCTTGGACCATCATAGGCACTGCCTGGGTTCGGGCAGTCATAACTCCTTGCTACTATTTTTCTAGCTGTTTCTGACCGCACTCCTACGTTCGCAGCATCGGAATTATGGTATGGTCCAGTTTTCAGGCAAAACGGAC
>SZWC01011008.1:2544-45717 GCA_023375785.1 Penium margaritaceum | reverse complement strand
CGTAGAAGACACAGCAAAGAGTCCCGGTGGCATCTGGGGCTCTTGAACAGTGGTCGGTCAGCTCCAAGCGGGTAGTCCGCTGCCTGTCGTCTCGCCGGTGTCACCAGGGCCGCCTGCCTCAAGGATCTGCACGAGTATGGACACGGCCGAGTGGTCACAGTAAACTGTACAGGAATGGCACAAAGCACAACACTCCCCCATGACCCGATGGTACGCATGTCCATACGCGCGCAGCACTGGTACAAGCACATAGTGGGTGACACAAACAGATGAGACGCAAACATACATCCCACAGTCAACCACTGTCACGCACGGGGCGAAGCCCAACAGAACGCCAGGAACTTTCCGCGGGCAAGTGCCTTCGTCAAGAAATCAGCACGCTGCAAGTCAGTGGCAACCCACATGATGGAGATCACGCGTCGCTCCACCAAATCACGAACGAAGTGATGCTCAACTGCAATGTGCTTTGTGCAAGCATGAAAAATACCAGAGTTCCCCACAATGGCGAGAGCACTCTGGTTGTCGCAACACAGCACAATGGCGAGTACTGACTGCCCAAGCTCAAGAAACAAGCGCTGCAGCCAAACTACCTTAGCAGCCCCTGCCCCCAAAGCCACATACTCTGCCTCCGACGAGCTACGTGCGATGCAGCCCTGCTTCCCGCTTCACCAAGACAAAGCGGTACCACCAAGCAGAAACACGTAGCCAGTGCGACTGCGCCCGTCAGGGCTCCAAGCCCAGTCGCTGTCAGTGTAGCCGTCAAGGACCACCGAACACTGCCGACAAAAGCAGAGTCCGAGATACGGCATGGAGCCCATGTACCGTACCACTCGCACAGCCACGTGAAGAGCTCTCGCACGTGGAGCCTGCGAGAACTGAGCGAGGAGGTTGACGGTGAACGCGATGTCGGGACGCATGGTAGTGGCCAGGTACATCACAGATCCGATAAGACGGAGGTACAAGGTCACGTCCACTGTCTCCCCCAGCTGTGCAGGGTCATCCACCTTCAGGGCATCCTACCCGTCAGGTATGAGGGGTGTGGAAGCAGTGGGCACTGCACCAAGGAGATCGCTAAAGCGCCCCTCCACGACTCGTGCGTATCGTGCCTAATGCAGCAACAGCGTCCAATATCTACGATCTCGCACGATCTCCATACCAAGGAACACCGATGTAGGACCGAAGTCCTTCATCCTATAGGCGTTTTGCAGGACAGCCTTGGCCTCCTTCACGGCCTCCAGAGACGGAAACGCAATCAGAAGGTCATCAACATAGACCAGGATGGCGGTGAACCGCTCGGGTGTCGGTAGGATGAAGAGTGAGGGGTCTGCCTTGCTCTGTATGTATCCTGCGCAAGTCAAGGTGCCAGTGATCTCCCGGTTCCAACATCGTGGAGACTGCTTGAGGCCGTACAAGGACTTGCACAAGCGCCAGACCTTGTCACCGTCCTCAAAGCTTGGTGGCTGAGCCACGTAGATCTCCTCATCCAAAGAGCCATGGAGGAACGCGTTGTTCACATCCATCTGGTGTAGTTCCCAGTCATGCTGAGCCACTACACCGAACAGAGCTCGAGCTGAGGTCATGCGGCCAACAGGGGAAAAGGTGTCACTGTAATCAACTCCCTCAATCTGAGAGAATCCCTTGACGACCAAACGGGCCTTGTAGCGTTCTAGTGAGCCATCCGGCTTCACTTTCTTGCGAAAGACCCACTTGACCTGAATCGCCTTCCTCCCAGGGGGAAGGTCGACCAGCTCGTAGACTATGTGCTCTTAGATAGCGTGAAGCTCATCCTCGCAAGCAGCTCGCCAGGCATTAGCATCCTGCGATGAGAAAGCCTCCCTCAATGTGCCCGGGTCAGGCGCCATAGAGGGGGAACTCTGCGTGGCAAGTGCACACGCCTCAGTGTCAGGCCTGACAGCCACGAGATCAGCTGCTGCGTCACAGGCGATATGGAACTCGCGAGTGACCAGGTCGTGCCCTATGGGGCACGCTGGGTGTACCTCTGAAAGCTCAGTGCGGACACGGAGGCCTAAGGTCTTTGTGCCTGGATCACCGCTTGCGATGCTACGAGAGGAACGCTTGGGTCTGGGACCCGACGCTCGCTGAGCTCCGGAATCCAGTGGTCGAAGGCGACCACCGGGCTCACGGGAGTAACCGGAGGTCGAGGGGCGCACCTCAAGCTCAGGAACGTCCACAGGGATAGGTACGACCACAGCTGGTGAGGGCTGAGACGAGGCAACCGGAGATGCCGTGCGAGGAGATGAGTGTGTGGGGGACACTGAGCTGGGGGTGACAGCGGGCAAGGCTGGCCCGGACACTGAAACAGGAGTGTCAGCCGACATAGGGACAGGAGTGGGCTGGGCTGGGTCAGACGCCGGAGCAGGGGTGCCAGTGGACACAGGTGGTGATGCAGGAGGAGGCGTGAGAGCAGCGGTACCTGTGGGGTGTGAAACAGGCTGAACAGGCGGGATCTCTGGACCAACGGCAATGATAGCCGCATCATCAAGTGCTGGAGATCGACAGGGGACTCGAGCGGACACATCATCCTGACGAGAAATGGTGGCTGGCGGAGAAGCCTCCCCCATCCGCCGAGGACCCTCACAGGAAGGGACATGAGCTGCAGAGAGGGCTGTGATCAAAGTCAGATTACGGTATGTGAGTGACTAAAAAAACAGCGCGTCACGGGACTTAATGACACGACGGCGAGTGGGGTCCCAAAAGCGCCAGGCCTTCGACCGCGGGGAGATGCCGATGAAGGCACATAAGCGACCCCGAGGGGAGACCTTGGACCCCTGCTGGTCCTCGGTGTACTCCACGGAGGCCAAGGAACCCCAGATGCGTGCGAGACGAAGATCATCACGGTGGCCAAACCAGAGCTCGTACGGTGTAACATGATCCGGAAGCGGACCATGCGGGAGGCGGTTCCAGACCCAAGTCATGTAGGCGAAAGCCATGAAGGCGAAGGACTCCGGGAGACCACACTCAGACTGCATAGCGCAGACCGCATCCTCCATGGTGCGGTTCCAGCGCTCAGAGACACCGTTCTGCTGTGGAGTAGAAGGAGCGGAGACCTGGTGAAAAATGCCGTGCTCAGCAAAGAAGGAGTCCATCTCACCGAGGAACTCGCCGCCGCGATCCGAGCGAAAGGTGTGTAGCGTGTGGCGAGACTAACGCTCAGCCATCAAGAGCCAGAGCCAAACCGCAAGGGCGGCGTCGCTCTTCTGATGCTGACTGTAGACCCACCGCATCCAGGTGAAGTCATCAGTCAGCGTCAGAACATACCGTCCCCTCTTGGACAGGGACTCGACCGGGAGAGGACCAAGCAGGTCCGAGTGGACCAACTCGAGTGGCCTCAGTGCTCGGGAACGCGAATCAGGATAAGTGCACCGGTGCATCTTTCCCCGAGAGCAAAAAAGGCAGTCGGTCTTGGGTGGCTTCTCCAAAGAAGCCCATCAAGGCAAAGAGCGGGCTGTGTTCGTATGAGCTTCAACACAGTGTCGGAGCCCACATGACACAGACGTCGGTGAAGCAACCTTTGGTGTTCTGGGGATAGAACACCAGTGACAAAAACACGACCAGAGGAAGGGGGAGAGCAAGGGGAGGATGGTCAAGCAATGTGATACAAATCATCTACGACTGAAGCAAGGAGAACAATGAAACGGGTGTCAAGAGCAGTCACCGTCGCTAAATCAGCGATATGCTCAACGGAGAGACCCATCAGAGTACAGGCACGCACAGACAGCAGACTGAGCTCAACATCGGGCACAAACAGCACGTCAGAGAGATACAGGGGGGTAGACGGACCATCAAAGCATACAACCCCAACACCGTGGACCGGTAAGGACTGACCAGAGCTTGTACGAACAGAACGGACAGTCGTGACAGGACCAAGTACCACAAAGTCACTACGACGACACGTCATGTGGTGGGTGGCACCGGAATCGATGATCCAAGTGCCACCGGAGTCACGACTGGTGGACGTCACTNCGTCAGTGGGAAGGAACGACGTACATCACGAAGGTGAGACTCATGAATCCAGTCAGTGCAGTCAGGCCCATCATCATCACATGCGGACTGTGCTCCCCCACACGTGTCATCACGAGTCACGAGGACGGACGAACAAGCAGTCTGTGGCCCACTCAACGATGACAACACACTCGCACCTCCCTGAAAGCAAAGCGCCAGAAGATGACAAAGCTCGGCGATGGTGCGGTCACGTGGGTCTGGATCACTGCTGCTCGCTGGTGAGGACGCAGGAACAGCTGCAGTCGTGGTCGCCGCGCGTCCAGAGGAGTGTGCGGGCGACGTGCCGGACGCGGTGCGGGCAGCATGGGCAGCCTGAAGTCCGCGAGTGATGCGCTTCCGGTCAAGCGGTTGCTGGCACTCGATGTAGCGATGGGCACCTCCACAGTTGTAGCAGTGCACGGAATGGCCACTGCTACCACTGGATGACGACTGCTGCTGACCCGATCCACGCTTCCTATTCTTCTTCTCCCCCAGGGCAGCTGCTGCAACGCCCTACGTCTACGTGGGTGTAGACGGGGTCGAAGAGGAGAAGGAAGATGAGGTCGTGATGGAGGTAGATGAGGGTGACTGTAGGAGGGAAGATGGTGGTGAGGCGAGGACTGCTGCAGCGAGGGAAGTCTCCTGATGTGCTACTGCTGCCTCGCGGGTCGACGTCACTTGGAGGAAACGCTGATGGGCCCAAGGGAGCAGCTGCAGGGTGGCTGAGAAAGGCTTGAGAGCGGCGTCGCTATACCGTTTGAAGATGTCGGTGTACTCCAGGCAAACTCCGAGCATGATCGTCCGAAGTGCCCACAGCTGTGTGCCCCCTGAGGTCCCCAGACGCATGTAAATACGCATGGCGCATCGCGAGTAATCCGCCGTAGGCTCCACTGGTCCCTGACGGAGCGAGTGGAAAGCACGAATGTGTGACGCACGCGTGGCATGCGTCTCTGTGGCCAGTACAGACAATGCCAGATCCTAGCCTCCACGAGGATCAGCTCTGGTACCTGTGCCAGCCTCGTCGAGGAAGGGGCGGAAGTCGACAACAGTCTCGCGTGGCATGGCATAGAGAAGTCCTCGCATGGCCCGGGCTACTGTCAGCACCTGTGCTTGATCTGTAGACTGGTATGGGCTGTGGTAGTAAGGCCACACTCCCTCGGACGTGGCCCACACCTGAAACAGGATCTCCCAGTAGTCAAATCCATCCTCGCTGATGTACCGTGGAGGTGGTGCCTCAAAGTCCTTTGGCTGCCGCTACGTGGGGAGAGCAACCGCAGGCTGAGGAGGGCGAGAGACAGGGAAAACTCCTGGAAGAGGGTGATCACCGGGGAAGTCAGGTGACGATCGTATCGGGGACACGGGTGGAGGTCGGATACCCAACTGCAGCTGACGTAGGCGCTCCTGTAGAAGACGAATCTCCCGCTCCTGGGAGTCATCCTCGAATCTCCCGCTCCTGGGAGTCATCCTCGAAGCCTGGCATGAATGGCTCGTCATCAAGGAGGTCCGCAGGTGGTGGAGAAACCACGCCAGGAGGTGAAGCAGGCGGAGCACCTGTCACGGGCACCTGGGCTGAGTGCTGGGTGGAGGCCCCAATGCCGGCAGCTCCCTCAGAAATCCATGAAGGAGCCGTGGACTGAGCACGCAGGAGCTCAATGAGCGTGCGGATCACGTCAGTCTGCTCTCGCTGCAGACAACGCATCTCCTCCTGCTGGCTGCGCAGGTCCGCAATGGCCTGCGAGCGAGGGCTCAATACCCCCGAAGAAGAGGAGGAGGGATCACCTGGTCCCTTGTCGTTGTCGTCGGGCGAACTCATGTCGCCGCTCACTATTGGACGACAGGTCAAGTTTGTTGGATTTCAAAACCGTCTGCATTTCTCGTGGAGTTGAAACGCTGGCAAATTTTGCCTTTCCGGGTGAAATTTTTGCTAAGTGTAATGCTGATGTCAGCAAGTGGTTGCTGAAGTCAGCACGACCTGATGACGTCAGCAATCAACAATGCTGACGTCAGCTCGTCCCTTCTTTTTTTTTTCTTGTCGCGGTTCTGCGCGCGTGTGGAGCCGCTTCGCGGTGGCGTGCGGCAGCTCCGCGAAAGCTGCGCAGTAGCTTCCGCCCAGCTGCTGCTGCAGCTGTGCTGTCAGCTGCAGCAGTAGCTGCGTGTGCAGCGGTGGCAGCAGCGGCTGCGCTGCTGCTGCTGCTGCTGTGCGCTGTGGCTTCTGCTGCGCGCTGTAGCTGTTGCTGGCTGCCGCCGCCGCTGCTGCTACTGCCACTGCTGCACTGCTGTTGCCGCCGCGACTGCCGCTGCTGCTGCTGTGCCGCTGCCGCTGCTGCGCTGCTACTACCGCCGCTGCTGCTGCTGCGCTGCTGCTGCCGCCGCTGCTGCTGCCGCCGCTGTTGCCACGCTGCTGTTGCGACCGCTGCTGCTACGCTACTGCTGCCGCCGCCTCTCCTGCTGCTGCTCTACTGCTGCGGCTGTAGGAGGGTGACTACACGCACCGCAGCCGCCACACACCTCTGCGTGGCGGTACACGCCGCTGTTGCTGCCTCTGCAGCTGCAATCTCACATGGTGGGTGGAGTACGTCGACGGCGACCGGACGTCTCCAACAGATCCCCGAAACTCTGCTGCAGCGGTGACTCACTGCTGCTGCTCTGTTGCGTCTCTGCTGCGCAGCTCAGTGAGAACTATCTCACTACTCTGATACCATGAGAAAGTGCGTAGAAGCTTCATAGCAACACAGCCGCTGACCGGGCGTCAGTGCCTGGTCAGACGGTGACGACAGTCACAGGTCGTACACACAACAGCAGGGGTTTGGCTAGGAGATACAAGACACAGTGTCAGAATGCTTCAATATAGCATATGCAGAGAGGAATGACAAATGACAGGTCCAAGGCATAAATACCTGCCGCGGCGCACGGCGGGTGTCGCACGCGGCAGTCCAAGAGCTGTCCTAAAACCGGCCCAAAACCACTGTTTTGGCCATAACTCTGCGCACACATGTCAGAATCCTACGTCGTCTGAACCTAGACGTGCAGAATCAAAAGACGGACGCAGCAAATGGTCACATGCATGCATCCATCGACTGACATTTAGCATACAATGCAACAACATGCAAATAAGCCTCATGGCCAGTCCGCCGAAAGGCGCCTGCAAGACGTAGAAGACACAGCAAAGAGTCCCAGTGGCATCTGGGGCTCTGGAACAGTGGTCGGTCAGCT
Organism: Penium margaritaceum; assembly: GCA_023375785.1. Classification (NCBI taxonomy): domain Eukaryota; kingdom Viridiplantae; phylum Streptophyta; class Zygnematophyceae; order Desmidiales; family Peniaceae; genus Penium; species Penium margaritaceum. The sequence goes on along the minus strand of SZWC01011008.1, from coordinate 38,502 downwards.
CCAAGTGGGTAGTCCGCTGCCTGTCGTCGCGCCGGTGTCACCAGGGCCGCCTGCCTCAGGGATCTGCATGAGTATGGACACGGCCGAGTGGTCACACTAAACTGTACAGGAACGTCACAAAGCACAACAGTCTCTTCGGCACCAGCTGGGTCCGCATCAAGGATCTGCACGAGCATGGACACGGCTGACTGGTCACAATTAGCTATACATACGAGCATGATGTAGTTACTAGGAACCTTCCTTTGTTAGCTAGTCCTAGTGTGGCAAGAGCCGAGTGTGCAAGGAGCTCAAACGAGCGGGACAAGCCATGGATGCGGCAGGTAATTTTCAACACTTGCACTCAAACTCAAGACAAGAGAGAGGAGGGGGAGCGAGCGAGCCTAGTACCGGTGAGCACGCGCTCACCTCGAGCATGACGCTCGAGTGAGCTAGTGCCGCCACCCGGGGGTCGAGCCCGACCACTCGGAATTAACCGAGGGCGGCTTCTCACCGAGGCACGGCCAAAACCGGCACGGTGGCCCCCTAGGGATCAGCACCCGGGAAAATACAGCTCCCCCATCACATGCAAGTCAGAAGAACATGATGCAGGGCACGGCAGTGAGAATGTACGGGCCCTAGCATACACCGCATCACAGACAGTCATAGAGTATCATGGAGAATCATTCAATGGTTGCATCTGTGCCAGCGAGCACTCCTGGGTCCAGCAGAAGCTTGAGGGTGACGACGGCTCCAGTCAGGATAGGCACGTCATACACCTCCCCAGGTGGCACCATTGTCACTCAATCTGTACATGAGTGTGTGAAGCGTGTGGGAGGCAAGAGGGCACAGAGTTGTGAGTGGCCAACGAACTTCAACACTCCCCCATGACCCGCAGACAAGCAACCCACACACATAGGAGACAATCACGAACGTGAGCACAAGAGACGAGAGAAAGGAAACACCAACGATCATCCTGGATCATGTGGACTGATGAGACCCACGGAGTGAACAGAACTCTTGAAGACATTACGACTGAGGGCCTTTGTGAGAAAGTCAGCTCTCTGTGACCGTGTATCCACCCAAGCGATCTGGACAATGCCAACAGCAATGCACTCACGAACAAAATGATGCTCCACATTGATGTGTTTGGTGCGTGAATGATGCATGCCACTGTTCTCAGCAATGGCCTTCGTGCTTTGGTTATCACGGCGCAGAGTGATGCAACGGATGGGAACACGTAACTGCTGCAGCAAGCGACACAGCCAGACGGCTTCACACGTGCCTGCACCCAGAGCAACATACTCAGCCTCAGCAGTGCTGCATGCCACGCACCCTTGTTTGCCACTTTTCCAGGAGACTGCAGTGCCACCGACCAGAAAAATGTACCCTGTGCGGCTGCGGGCATCAGAGTCATGCGCCCAATCACTGTCTGTGAAACCATCCACCACGACAGAGGGCTGTGAACGAAAGAGCAGTCCGACACGAGGGGTGGAGAGAGCGTACCGTACCACTCGCAATGCTGCCTCAAGGTGGCGCTCGCGAGGACACTGTGAGAACTGGGACAAGAAGTTCACAGCAAAAGTGACATCCGCCCGCGTGGTGGTGGCGAGGTACATTAAAGAACCAATAACTCGAAGGTAGTCAGTCACATCCACCGCCTTCCCCAGTTTGGTGAGATCAAGCGACTTCAGGTGGGACTGACCAGCAGGTGTCATGGGAGTGGAAGCGGTGGGAATGGAGGTGAGGAGTGAGGCGAAGCGCTCCCCCAGGCTACGCACATACGCAGCCTGATGCACATGCAAGACACGACGTGCACGATCACGCTCCAACTCCATCCCTAGGAAGACACGGGCTGGACCAAAGTCCTTCATCTTGTATGCTGATTGAAGCAGAGACTTGGCGGCAGCCACAGACGCAACATCGGGAGAGGCAATGAGAAGGTCATCCACATAGACAAGAATGGCAACAAGCGGCTTGGTGGAGGGACCAAGGAAGAGGGCCGGATCCACAGCACTCCGCTTGTAACCCCCTTTTTCAAGGGTGGCTGTGATCTCTTGGTTCCAACACCGTGGGGACTGTTTGAGGCCATAGAGGGCCTTGCGCAAGCGCCAAACCCGATTCGTGCCATCAGAGAAGCCAGGTGGCTGAACCATGTAAATTTCCTCATCCAACTTACCATGCAGGAAGGCATTGTTGACGTCCATCTACTCAAGTTCCCAGTCATGCTGAGCAACTAGGCTGAGCAGGGCTCTGGCAGTGGTGTAACGGCCGACCGGGGCAAAGGTCTCGTCAAAGTCGACACCAGGGATCTGAGAGAACCCTTTTGCTGTGAGGTGAGCCTTGTACCATTTGACTGAGTTGTCTGGGTTCAGCTTGCGACGATAAACCCATTTGGCAGCAGCTGCCTTGCGGCCAGGGGGAAGATCAACGAGCTCATACACCCCATGCTCAGACAGGGCGTCAAGTTCGGCCTTCATGGCTTGCTCCCACAACGGGGAGTCAGTGGCAATGCGCGCTGCCTGAACAGTCTGGGGTTCAGGAGGAAGGGGAGAGAGGCCGGCGGCTGCAAAGCATGAGGCAACGTACCCGGTTGCAGAGGAGGTCATTGCGGAGTGAAATTCCTGTTCAACCAGTGAGTAGCCAAGTGCTGTACTGGGATGGACAACAGAAGTGGCAGTGGACAGGCCAGTGGTGGTGAGACCAAGAGCACGAAGGCCAGGGTCACCAGAGACGACAGGTTGAGACTGAGTGGGAAGAGCCCGAAGGCGACCACCGCGCGTGTAGGGTGAGACTGGGGGAATGGGCGGAGCCCGCACAGAAGGAGCAGCAGGGCCAGTTACATCAGGTGGAGAAGAGGACACAGGAGGGGACTCCGAGGAGACAGGGTAAGACGGCGCCGAGACGGCGTCAAGAGTGGGATCAGAGGAGGAGACGGCAGGGGAGACTGAGCCGGTAGGGGAGCCTGAGCCGGAAGTGGAGCCTGAGCCTGAGCCGGCAGGGGAGCCTGAGGAACTTGGTGAGGCCACGGGCACCGTGGACGGTGAGGAGACCAGGGAAGGGACCACGGGCAGCGAAGAGCCCTGAGCAGCAGAGGAGGGAACGGAGGGACACACCGAGGGGGAAAGAGTAGGCCCTGAGGGCAGAGAATCACCACCCCCACCCCAAAGAGGCGGAGAGAGGGACTCACCAAAGCGGTGAGCGTCACGTTCGAACAGATGTTCAAAAAACAGAGCATCGCGAGATTCAACGACACGACAGCGGGAAGGATCCCAGAAGCGCCAGGCTTTGGAGAAGGGTGAGACACCAAGGAAGATGCAAAGGCGACCACGAGGAGACAACTTACCACTCCGTTGGTCGGAGGGGATCCAGACGGAGGCAAGGCACCCCCAAACGCGGGCAAGACGAAGGTCAGCACGCCAGCCAGTCCATCGCTCAAAGGGGGTGACAGTGTGAGGAAGGGGTCCATGCGGAACGCGATTCCAGACCCAAGTCATGTAAGACATAGCCTCAAAGGCAAAGAGGTGAGTCTGACCAGAGGCAGAGAGGAGAGAGCGAACACCGTCAGCAAGAGTGCGGTTCCAGCGTTCAGAGACACCATTTTGCTCGGGTGTGTACGGCGCAGTGGACTCAAGTCGGACACCACGAGACTCAAGAAAGCGGGACGTGGGACCATAGAACTCACCCCCGCGATCACTGCGAAACACACGCAAAGAGCGCTGACACGCACGCTCCGCTTGAGGGAGCCAGGACTCGAGAACGTCGGTGACCTCACTTTTGTGTTTTAGGGCAAAGACCCAGCGGTAACGGGAGAAGTCATCAGTGAGACACAGAACGTACCGACCAAGGCCGCCCAGAAAGTCCTCGGATAGGGGGCCCATGACGTCGGTATGCACCAAGTCAAGGGGTTGGGAGGTAGTGGACTCAAAGGTGGAGAAAGGGGAACGGTGCATCTTGCCAGTGGCGCAATCAAGGCAAGTGGATGTGCAGGGAGGAGAGAAAGTGGCAGGGTCAAGGCCATGAGCAGGCTGGAGATGAAGAAGGCGCTGGATTGCGGCAGTGTGAATGTGACAGAGGCGACGATGCAGGAGGGCAGCATGGTCAGGCGACAGAGAAGGGGCGACATGAACAAAAGCAGAGGCAGCGGAAGACGAGGGCAACGTGAGTGGAACACGGAAAAGACGATCACAGCGCACACCACGAAGAACAACATGGCCAGAGGAGCGGAGAGAGGTGGAGGCAAGGCCGCGGCTGGACGAGAAGTCCATGCCTTGATCGTCAAGAGTGGTCACAGAGAGAAGGCTGACCTCAAGGTCCGGGACATACAGGACATCAGGAAGGTACACAGTGCCGCCAGGGCCAACAAAACGGACGACACCAACGCCCTGGACAGGGAGAAGCTGACCGGAGCCAGTTTGGACAGAGCGCACAGACTGCACGGGCCCAAGATACACGAAGGAGGAACGACAAGAGGTCATGTGATGGGTGGCCCCAGAATCAATGATCCAGAGGCCAGGGGAGGCACGAGTGGAGGGGAGGACGAGACAGACTGCAACAATGGCACGATAGGAGGAGGAAGAGGAAAAACCAAGACGAGAAGGCAGGGTGTGAGACTGCCAGTCCTCAATCCAAGCACGGTCATCAGTGAACTCCCCTTGCACACCACCAGAGGAGGGACCACGAAGGGTGACATCGGACTCACAGGACAACACAACAGGATGGCCACTCACACTCTCACCTCCCTGAGAGCGAAGGTGAAGGAGCTCGGCCAGGCGTCGCTCAAGAGTGCGCTCCTCGTCCCGGCGATCAGAGGAACGCTCGGAGGAGCGGTCAGAGGAGCGATCGGAGTAGTAGTTGCCATCACGAGCCCAAGGAGGGCCGGAGTAGTGGGAAGACGGGGACCCGTAGTAGGGACCAGACGGCGGAGGCACCCAGCCCCAGGGACTGGGGGGAGACGGCGTCGGCTGAACGGGAGCGAGTGTTGTGGTCAGGGCCGAGGCAGATGAGGACGACGAGGGCGAGACAGTCACTGCAGCGGTAGCAGAGGAGGATGCAACACCGGTGCGCGCCCAATGTGCACGCATGGAGGAAGCAAGGCGTGCGTCGTCACGGGGGGCAGGGCACTTGGGTGCAGAGTGACCGGTCGCGCCGCAGTTCCAACAGGTGACGTCGGTAACGGGTAAGGAGGAGCCCTTGTCGCCACGGCCACCACCACGTCCTTTGCCCCCACGGCCGCCGCCACGGCCGGAGCCTGATCCACTTCCACCGCCGCGAGAGGCACCTTGGGTGGAATGCGCTGAAGCCTGAGATGGGGTAGTGGAAGAGACTGCGGTGGAGGCAGGGGGTGAGGAGATAGTAGCTGCTGCGATGGCGGCGCGGTGCATGCGTTTGTTCTGGAGGGCGTTCCACCAGTCAGTGAGACGTGCAGCAGTGAAATCAAAGAGAGGACCAATCCCCGGTGGGGCATCAGCGGGAACAGGTGCAGAGGCAAGGCGCTCGAGCTCAGCCTGGGAGACATGGAGATACAGATCAGACAGCTCAGGGATGAGGCCAGCAACGATAGAGAGACAGGCTGAGAGAGGACTTGGGGCAGCTTTGCCAAGGTCTCGTAGTAGGCGTAGACTGCGCGCCCAGTACTCGTCTGCAGATTCGTCCGCCCGCATCTGCAAGGTGTTGAACTGCACGGTGAGGGCACTCTGAGCAGCGTGCCCAGTGACAGTCTTGCGGCGGCGAATGAGTGCATAAGCGCCCACAGGATCAGCAGCAGTCCCTCGGATAGGGTCAGCGTTGTATGTACCGATGTCATCGAGAAGGTTCTCGGGACCTGCATTGATGAGGGCCCGTACAGCACGGGCAGCCTCCGCCGGTTGGGGCACAAACGGCGGCTTAGCAGGGGAGTAATACTCCCACAACAATTCACCCTGAGCCCATGCATTGAAGCGCGTCTCCCAGGAGGTGAAGGTGAGCTTGGGGGTGAAGTGCGGTGGCGGGGTCTCAAAGTCCTTATGCCGTGCTGGTGGGAGAGAGCCAGCAGAGGCTGTTCCAGCAGAGAGAGCGGGAGCGGAGGCATTGGCGACACCGCCACCCCGCGGAGCTGAGGAGCCCGTGGACCCTGATTGGTCAGCAGGAATGGCTGCGGCAAAGGCTGGGATAGAGCGGAGACGTTCGAACACGAGTGAGGCTACTGTTGCGGCCAATTCCTGCTGCGCGTCACGCTCACGGTCAAGCTCATCCTGCGCTTTTCTACGCTCAGCTTGAGCTTCACTAAGGGCGACCTGAAGGGCCTCTAGCTTATCCTCCGGTCCAGGCATGATGAGAGAAGGGGTGAACAAGAGGAGGAAAGAGAGAGGGGATAGAGAGATGTGATCTCACCGCACTAGTGACGGGGCAGCAGGGAGAAGAGAGGAGCCACCACAGCTGCTGCCGAGGAGAAGAGCACCGCGACCCACCCTGCAGTCGCCACGGTCAGGCACAGAAGGCCTGTGACAGTGGCTCCGGCCACCGCTGCAGATGCAGATGCCACAAGAACCCCTGTGACGACGTGTGGAGTCAGCTCGCGTGGAGAACCTGTGGGGGTCAGGACACCTGTTGCAGTGGAGGCGCGAATGGAGCCGACGGCGGCAGCAGTGGAGTCAGCAGCAGTGGAGGCCGCAATTGCGACAGAAGCTGCTGCTGCTGTGATCTGGGTGGCAACGTTTGCTGCAGCTGCTACAATCAGCGTGAGTGAGGCTGCTGTCTGGGTGTACGCTTCGGTTGCACGACCGACCGCAGTCTGAGTAGGGGCCCTGCAGGCACGAGCAGTTGCAGCAAAGGTCGCTGCTGCCCCAGCTGCGGCGTCAAGCACGGCACCTGCCAGACCAATGGGGTCTGTGTGGACTGGGAGTACAGGAATGATGCCTGGCACTTCTTGAGTTAGAAGCGGTGCAGCAGATGCGGCAGCAGCGGGAGAAGGATCAGTAGTGGTGTGAGGGGTAGATGAAGACGTGAATGGTGATGTATCGGCTGCGGGTTGCATAGTCGTAGGACGAGGGGGAGACGGTGGCAGGTCGTCTGCGGTGTACACCTGCCGGTTGATCTCTTCTTCACGCACAGCTTCTGCCCTCTCTATGTCATCTCGCCAGTAGTTGGAGTCGAGCATGCGAAACCAGAGGGGAGTATCTGTGTCTGGAGGTGGAGGAGGGTTGTAGTCCCTTGGGTCCTCCCACCTGTTGTCAGCGTACTGCACGGCAGTCCGGGGAGAGTCGAGCTCCTCGTCAGGGGTTCCGTCAAGTGGTGGAGAATCTAGGGTGACGGTTACAGCTGCAGACGCAACTGGGGGCAGGAGAGAATCTGGGTGCAGCCAATGGCAGCAAGCAGCAGTGGAGAGTCAAGAGAGCCACCCACGTGTGCCGGGCACCTGAGAATGCCAGTGAGAAGTGACTGCTGGTGCGATGAACCCGCACGGGCGACAGAATGCACCAAGAGAGAGCACCGCAAGCAGCGTGGTGTTGCCGAGAGCAGATAGAGGGCTGTAAGTACGCCCAATTCCCAGGCAACTTCAGAAGCAGCCGAGAGTGGCGGCAGAGGGAGATGACGTAGTCAAGTGCAGTGCGGGTGCGGGGAGAGCAGCAGAAGGCAGCGCGATAGAGCGGGATGCAGCGAGAGAGCGCTGAGGGCAAGATGGGGTGGTTCCTGCCCACAAGTACCACGCACGACCTCACCTACAGCCCAGAGTGGCTATGGAAGGAGTGTGAGGCAATCGGGTGCAGTACGATGCGAGTAGGACGACATGGCAGCTCAGACGGCTGCTGCGGCCTCGCTGCCGGCATGGAGAGTCCGCGTGTGCATGCAAGCGGAGTGAGTAGCCATCACGAGGCTCCGAGAGGTGGAGACCCGCCACAGCCGAGAGGAGATGATGCAGCCCAGATGGCTGCTGCAGAGCACGGGAGATGAGAACTGAGGCTGCCGGGAGAATGGCGGTGATGATGCATGGGCCGCGGAAGACTACGGCCGCGAAGAGTACGGACCAGGATCGCGGAGCGGTGAGGAAGATGGGCCTCACTTGCTCTGATACTAGTAGTTACTAGGAACCTTCCTTTGTTAGCTAGTCCTAGTGTGGCAAGAGCCGAGTGTGCAGGAGCTCAAACGAGCGGGACAAGCCATGGATGCGGCAAGTAACTTTCAACACTTGCACTCAAACTCAAGACAAGAGAGAGGAGGGGGAGCGAGCGAGCCTAGTACCGGTGAGCACGCGCTCACCTCGAGCATGACGCTCGAGTGAGCTAGTGCCGCCACCCGGGGGTCGAGCCCGACCACTCGGAATTAACCGAGGGCGGCTTCTCACCGAGGCACGGCCAAAACCGGCACGGTGGCCCCCTAGGGATCAGCACCCGGGAAAATACAGCTCCCCCATCACATGCAAGTCAGAAGAACATGATGCAGGGCACGGCAGTGAGAATGTACGGGCCCTAGCATACACCGCATCACAGACAGTCATAGAGTATCATGGAGAATCATTCAATGGTTGCATCTGTGCCAGCGGGCACTCCTGGGTCCAGCAGAAGCTTGAGGGCGACGACGGCTCCAGTCAGGATAGGCACGTCATACACCTCCCCAGGTGGCACCATTGTCACTCAATCTGTACATGAGTGTGTGAAGCGTGTGGGAGGCAAGAGGGCACAGAGTTGTGAGTGGCCAACGAACTTCAACACATGACACATCACAACACTCAGTTGGTTTTGTGATTTCTTAGACTGGTTGCCATGTGCTGATGATGGTGGGGTCATGCTGTGGGATTTTTCCAGCAGCAGCCGCTCTCAGATTTAGTCCGGTGAGGTTTGGCTTGCCCTAGGGGTGGAAGTGACCACACCTCGTGCGTGGTGCGCGATGTGGGGATCGCTCACTGGCCTAAGTCCTCGCTTCATACAAATGCACCTAGCACTTGTCTCTAACTCCTTAGTGGGCTTTGCAACGGAACCATGGCGTCCTTCACTCCCCCTCACTCTCTTGCCCCCTTGTGCTTGTTTCCTAGTGTCGTTTCTGCTACAGCCCTGCTCTCACACTGGTGCTGCTGCTGTGGCAGTTGCAATGACTCCTGCTGGTGATGCCTCTACCGTTACCCACTCATGGCGATGGCATGGTGATGACGCTGCTGTCGATGTTGCGGTAGCAGTTCTGCTGCTCTTTGCTCCGATGGGTATGCAGGCAGTTTCCCAATGTTTAGCCTCTCCTTTGCTGAACAGTCTTGCCACTCATACCATGAGAACATGCCTAAGGGCCTTTCAACTTTGTTACTGACGTGCCAAAACTATTCAGTCAGCTGACAGTTGAGAATTGCAAGGCAGGTGCAAGAACATGGGTTTGATTAGGGAAGCCATGCACACAGTTTTACAAGCTTCAGTAACTTGCAAAAAAATGATACATGACTAGCTCTCAGCATAATTACCTGTTGCAGCACACTCAATGTGGCACACGAAGTGGTCACCCCAGTGCACATGCATCAGAATGCAGAGCCTCTGCACTTTTGGATGCAGAGTCAATGCAACTGCACAATGTGCATGACCCTCACATGGAGTGGTGGAAAAGGGACTTCAAATTGAGTCCACATCCAAGGACCTTACAATGCTGCAGGAAAAGGGAAGCGTACGTAAGTGTAAGGGAAACCCCTCACACACATCAAATCTCCCCACAAAAACCCAGACTCATTCCTCTATGGGCCCAGGCGGGTGGGTGGGTGGNATGGGGGGTAATAAATTTATCCAAAATGTGAAAACTTGTTGAGAGCCAATTGGAGAAAGGCGGCGGTGCATTTGAAGATGCACTGGCAATGACGTGATTCAGGTTTGCTGTTTGTGTCATGCAATCACAGAAAATTTTCTAGTAGACAAGGTCCAGAAGTGGACTCGCAAAGAGTTGTCAAACCAAGCCATGATGAAAGATTGTTTTCAGATGAACTGCAGATCACAGCTACATACAGGCCAACACTGCCAAGACATGCTTCGCATGACAATGCATTCAGTGTCTAACGCACGGGGCCCCTTCGCCTTCAGCCGGCACTGCCCGCGCTGATCTCAGGCGTCAGCTGGGCCATCACGCTTCCACATATGTACAACAGCACTATCTGCTGGAAACATCGGTCTGAAATTTCCACCTCCCCAATGCAGCTCACAGCTGCCCTGCTCAGGCTGTCTGGGCCACCATTAGATGGTATCCAAGCACACCTCGTCCACCAGGCAATCGACATTACCAGAGCGGGTTGCTCTGGCAGTGGCGCTCGGTGCAGCAGCCGCACACGAGGACTTGGCCAATTTGCCACTGCTTCCACAGCGTCAGACGGCCAGCAACATTCTTAAAGCTCGTGTCCGGCACTGGCCCTAGCCAACGACAGGCAAAGCTGCTTCCGACTTGTCCCCTCTCACCTCAAGAGGGGAAACTGCACTGCATCCTCCCAAACTGGTCGCACAGGACCACTAGACTACAGGCAGGTTCATGCTGCCAGCAGCATCGAGCGCCATGCTGGTAGGGCCATTGCTGCTGTGCTTGATTGTGTCCGCTGCAATGAAGCCGAGCCGCAGCTCAGCTGCAGTGTGTCCGGCAGCGTACATGCTGCCATTCATCGCAGCCACTGCTTTCTCTGCCTTCAGCTGCACGCACGCAAGGAAGGGAACAGGAAACAAGTCCGCCTTTGGCAGTCAGGTTTTGGAACAACGGGATCAGATTCAGGATAGGAACCCCAAGACACCCACGAGGAAGAAAGGCACAGGGAACGAGAAAAAAAAAAACAGCATAGGGAAAACAGACCGGACCGAGCACTACCAAGTGTCGAGGCACAGCCGACCCAACACATTCACTCACTCTACGACATATACGTCACTCCCTCACCGCTCCCACTCACTCCAAAACCCGGCTTTGGCACCATCATCACTCCCACTTCCCCCGTTAGACTGCGGCGTCCAAACCACATAACACGTCATAATGCGACGGCTTACCTGCATGGCCGATCTGTGCTGCGTGTCGCGGATAAGGTCGCGGAGTGTGCTCAGCGCTGTGTCATATCCGCGCATCACGTTCTTGACCGTGTGGTTGAGCACGCGCGACACCCAGATCTTGAACAGCAGCTCCTCCCAGTCGTCGTCGCCCTTCTCGAAGTGCTCCAGCAGCTTCACGTACGCCGCCACCCACGCCTCCTCGTCGCAGAAGGACCAGCACGGCCACTCTGACGCCAGCAGCAGACCCTGCACGCAGGGAAGAGAGCCACAGCGGTAGCTGAGCGACGGGCCTACGAGGCAAGGTAACGAGCGTCTTACGCATGAACTAGGCACAGTACAGGTCAGTGGCAGATCGAAGTGTACGGGACACTATTCAGAACATGGCAGCGGCCTCTTGCGCCCAAAAGATAACGTGGGACGGCGGCAACACGGGAAGACAGTTTCAATAGGGCCAATCAAGAGATCTCTCGAGGGAGCCTGAACGCATCCCGGAGTACAGCCGGTCACGGCTACTGACCTTGACCAGCGCGGGGTCGAAGTGCTGCTGCAGCAGCTCCTTCTGGCGGGGCGTCCAGTTGTCGCGAAGCAGCTTGAGCGTCTTCTCCACGTCGTACCCAACCTTGGACTTCACCGACTCCGGCACGGGCTTGGCGAACTCAAGCCGGTGGATGCCCACGCTGCCCTCGCTGTCCAAGCTCTCGTGCTTTAGCGTCTGCGGAGGAACACGAAGGAAGTGGAGGAGACAGAGGGCATTGAGTGATGAGGGTCGGATGGCGTTGGGAAAGAGAGAAACGTGAATCACAAGATCTATGGAACGAACAGTAAGGTGGAAGAAACGTCAGCAGCTGCAAACGGAATCGCGGTAGCCTCGGATCCCTTGCGTACGAGGGGAGGGACACTCTAATCTAGGCGAGCCAAGGAGAAAGAACGAGGTAGAGGGAGAGCAAGCAGCCGCTGCTGGTGCTGCGCGTAGCGCACCTGAATGGCCGAGAAGCACTCGATGAGCATGGTGCGGAGGTCACGCAGGCCACCGTAGAGCGCGTGCAGCTTGCCCTCGGGCACGTACACCTCCGCCATCCTTAGACCCGCCTGCGCCATAGCGAAGGTGTAAAGCGTATCGATACCCCAATCGCTTTGCGTGCGCACACGTTGGTCCGCCACCAGCAGCTCCGCCGCCTTCCTCGTCAGCAGAAGCTCGCCACCCAGCGGTTGCTCGATGTGGGGTAGGACGGAATTGGGCCAGAGGAGGGCAAAGCCGACCTTTGTGACGAACCACGTGATCATGGCGTCGGTTGAAGAGCGTGGAAAGTAGTGCCGTACGACGTCGAAGTCGAGGTCAGCCTGCATCTCGGCCTTGCTGATCCAATCGCCCGAGAAGGACACGATGTCCGCGTCATAGAAGTGCAGCCGCTTGAAGTCGGTATTCTCGAGGAAGTACTGCAACGCGGTGTTCATGCCGTCGCCCTTACCGCCGCGCAGATTGCAGCCGATGCGGCGCTGGACGACCAGGTGGATCTTCTTGCCCGTGCGGGCCTCGATGCCAGGAGCAGCGCGCTCAATGGCGTGCCATGTCTCGCCGCGGGAGTAGCCCACGCCCAGGACAGCGGCGACTGAGGGGTGCGAGGCAGCGATTTCGAAGCTGCGAACNGACACGATATCCGCGTCATAGAAGTGCAGCCGCTTGAAGTCGGTATTCTCGAGGAAGTACTGCAACGCGGTGTTCATGCCGTCGCCCTTACCGCCGCGCAGATTGCAGCCGATGCGGCGCTGGACGACCAGGTGGATCTTCTTGCCCGTGCGGGCCTCGATGCCAGGAGCAGCGCGCTCAATGGCGTGCCATGTCTCGCCGCGGGAGTAGCCCACGCCCAGGACAGCGGCGACTGAGGGGTGCGAGGCAGCGATTTCGAAGCTGCGAACGGTGACCGTCACGTCCTCCTCCTTGAAGGGAAAGCACACCATGGAAGCCATTGCGCGTGGCTGGGCTGGGCAGGGAGTGGGTTGGAGTGGAGGTCAAGGACAAGATCGGAGGTACGCGCGGACGCCTGGCTTTGAACGGGCCGATAAGATGATTTCAAGCTGCCCACTTCGAGGCCGGACTTCAGGAAGAGAGCAGCCGGAGGCTGGTTGATCGTAGTCTGAAGGGTTTGAAGAGGTTGCATACAAGATTTGGACTGTGCAGCAGAGATGGACGGTGCGGAGTACGTAACCTCTTACAAGCTTGTAACACAAGGATGAGTGAGCCCTACAAATACTGCAGGGAAACCTTAGTTCAAAAGAAATAACCCGCAATTCTGCATTTCGGTGTGACCAGGGGATTCGCACCAAGCGCACCGTCCGATATTGGATCCAGCGGCAAAACGAGGACGATGGTGTGAAAGCGGAAGGATAAATACTTTTCATTTCGAAACGACAGTTTATGTTTTCGTGAAGAGCAGCGAGCTCTCGACCGGGTTAACCCCGGTCGAGACTGCTCGTGCCGTGCTGGCCATGAGCAGTGGTGTCCTTTACCTGCGTTCGCACCCTCTTTCCCTCAGACCTGGCCGCAGTCATCCTGGCGCAGGGATCTGAGCCGCCAGTTGCACCCCGGCAGCGGGAGGAGATCGAGCTTGCGTGAGCTCCCAGACCACGGGACGTTCTGCCAATGACGGAGGGAAGATCGTTGCCCGCCAGGCTCGGAACCCGCTGGTGCCGATTGGTCGGAAAGCCGGCTTCCAGCTCGATTACTTACTGGGATACCACGTGCAGAAGCAGGTATGTGCTGTTGCGATTCCTAAGCGTCTATATCTGTTCGGAATGTGTAGTGTTTCTTTTACCCATTTGTCGCCTTTTTGTTTTGGGCGAAGAATAGAACAGGTGGAGGTGAGCAGATTCCCAATGTCCCCATATTTCAGCTGCAATCGTGAACTTTTTCTCTCTGAAGCAGCTATCTCCTTCGACCAATTTGTTGTGTACAATTATGAATGATTCTTAGATGACAGATGTTTTCAATCGTTCGCCATCGAGAGTTTTTCTGCAGTGCATCTTTGACTTTCTTGACGGCCAATGACCTCCAAAAACGACCACTTGCATATGGTGTGGGCACAACTAGAACCAAAAAACAGATATAACAGCGCCTCAATATACAGGGTCTCCGTTTGACCATCCTTCAGTCCTCCCGACCTCCCGCTGAGCGAGCTGGTCATCTTTTCATCGACTGCCGTAGCTGATGCCGCAGCTAGAGCATGACTTCCAGACCCACCCACGTGGCAGGTCTGGAATCTTCAATGGCCATGTCAATACATCTTGTCCGTCGATGGTCACGTGCATCAAAATCCTCGCGTCAAGAACCGTCAGGATAAGCTCGAGGTTGATACCCTAGCGCCCACAGCAACATAACAAGCCTACGTGTTATCCGAGCCTCCTGACCATACGTCTTTCCGAACCGAGCAGATCGCCTGTGTTCACGTGGAGAACAACTCATTGGACAAGACCACTTGCGTGAGCTGCTCGATATCCCAACCTCGCAAGCGTCCGGGGTGGACTCAATGCCAAGCCATCCGATGGAGTCGCATCTGACGCCGGAGAACCGATCGAATGAAATTGGAAGCTCGGAATGCTTTCTGAGCAAGCCACAACATGTCTGAGGCGAACCGCTTACCACGTGATTTCCTCAATTACCGGAATGCACTTTTCACACAAAAGAACTCGCATACTCCGTCGTCATTCTCGCGACTGTTGTTCAAGATTGGTGGGCATGAACGCTGAAGGCGGACTCCGTTCTGATCACCTCAACTGCTCTGCTGTGAGGAATACATATGCAGCGATCGTTTCTAAACTTCCGATGACAGACAATTTTGATAGTAAGAACTTCAATCCAAACAATCTCTTCTCGTTCAATCACAGTACAGCAAATTCGGAAGCCTTTCACCCATGCCAATTCCCTAAGCGGAAACATCGAAATCGACGAGGAAAATGCCGGATTTCCTTCATCCGATGGACACTCGTCTTCTGAGATTTCCAGGACCTTTCGGCCCATATCGATCGGGTCTGGGCACACTTCTTTCGGTTGGTGCATGCTGCCAAAGTGGAAAAGGAGCTGGTCTGACATGTTCTCTCGACTCTGGAAAGGCATAGTTGTCGGTAAAATTGAAATTGCGCTGACCTGGATCAAGAGGTCAGTTCGATCTAGAAACTGACCATACGGTCCCCTGAAATTATCGAGGAATGACGCAGAAGGCTTCACTTGTCCCGCCAATCGGCAAAGTTACGAGGTACCCCGTCGACTTCGTACAAAAGCGCCATCCACCCAGTGACCTAAAATTTGATAACCATCCTCCCCGGATTCAATATCTTGCAGGCAAGGAGCCCCGTCTTTAAAAAGTTGAAAACAGGGAGCCCCGCTTTGCAGATGTTCGACGCGACATACCCCGTAGGGTACGTGGTCACTTCTAATTGATGTCCACTTTCGACTTCAGTGTAATATCTCAACGTATAGATGCCTGTCGATAAACTGTTATGTCGTCGCTAACGGGTTGCAAATGTAGACATAACAACCGTTCCGCAACAAAAACATCAAGTAGTTTGTGCCATGGCTACACGGGGTATATGGTGACGGCGTAACATACCCCGGGTGGAAGGGTCTTTCGTACCGACACGATATACCCCGCAGGAGGTGACGGGGCTTATTGTGCTCAAATAATCAAAGTCAGGGCTTATAGTGACCAAAAAAACGAAGTCGGGGCGATCAATGCCCAAAATTCTGTCCAAGGGGGGTTTGGCGATGTTTCTCGCCAAACGCGGGGTATGTGGATATTTTCCTGCCCGCCAATTCTGACAAAAGTTTGGACACAGAGCGTTTCTGAACGGTACTCATTTTCCTAACCCTTTGCGAGTGAGCGACTGAGAGAGGCAACTACCTCAGCACCAAGCTAGCTTGGAAGCTGCACCCGAATCCTAATACACTAAATAACGGATGATAATGTTTCGTAACTTTGAAGCCAAAAAATAAACAAATAATAATAATAAGAACATAAATGGTGATATTATTTTTCAACATTCATCTTTGACTATCTAAAGGTAACTTGTTGATTCTTCCTCGATAAGAAGGACTGAATGAGCCAAACGTGTCTTTGGTAAGGAATTCAGAAGCTATATTCACTCATGTGGAGATGATTTATCCTGCCAACCGCTCTTTTAGGATACTATTGGTTCATGTGCCAAAGACACGTTGTAACCTATGGCAGAGCACTGATGCATGCGATTGTTGCTTGAGTGACAGTGGGGCTCTATCCATGCTCGCAGATTTATTCGAAAAATCATGTCTTAGTTCGACAACATCAGGCCCACGTTGCAAACGAGGGTGAGCTCAATCTTCCCCACTCGCTAGCCCACCACCTGCACACAACAGCTCTACACAATGTTACTCATGGCTCTTGCGATTCTTCGCTAAACCTAAAACCAATTCATGGCAATCTGCTTCTAGCGACGTGCATTCCACTCGCACCTCCCTCACATTCCCATGAACTATGCATATTTATCCACTGGTATCAAAGCATTGCAGATGGAGTGAGCCATTCCCACATTAGCGCTCGCGTTCTTGGACATTAGGCGACTCTTCCTCACCTTCGCCGTGGCTTGCGTCACCATTTCCTTGCTGCAGGTGTGATCCTATAGCTAGGGCACACCCAGGCCCTCCTCTGGTCTCCTAAGAGGTCCCACTTCATGGTGGGCGTTGCCGTGCACGTTGTGCGCACCAGCCCTGCTGCCATTTTGCATTTGGCGGAAACAATGACTTGGAACAGTCAGCTCCAGCCACCTCTGCCACCCTCTTAGCAGTCAGTAGCAGTCTTGTGGAGAGACCGCCTGTGGACTATGAGGCTTCACGTTTGCATGCAGGCCCAACTCCACATTTTCCAGCAAGCCCGTCTCATTCCCTCCTATTGACACCAAATAGACCATCGTAGGCCTAAAGCAGACGTGACATCAGCATTGACTATAGTATCTGTATCGTTGTCGCAACAGTCGCAATAGCCGTAGCTAGTACAGCAACAGTACACGTAGTCGTAACCAAAAACGGAAATAACAACATCAGCATCGATAGTAGTAGTAGCAGCCGTAGCAACGACTATTGCCTTCGTTGGATGGACATCATCGGTAGTCGTGGCATCGGTACATGGAAGAGCATCAGGGATATCGATGGCAGTAGTAGCAACTACCATAGCAACGTGATGAGCAGCTGCAAGAGTAACAGAAGCAGCAACGCAATAGCCACGGTAGCAACAACACTAGTACCAACGAAAGCAATGGCTGCTATATTAGTCACAATAGTAGCGGTGAGGATTCTGTTAAAAAGAGGCATAAAAACAACGGAGACAGGTGAAGGTGGTGGCGGTGGTCACCACAACTCTTGTTCAGTTTGCATCGGACAATTAGTCACTGACATGGAGGAAGAGCTCTCAATTACCTTACTAGAGAACCCAGGACATGGTCATTAGAAGGGGTGGGAGCTCTTGTGAGCATAGGGAGCGGGGGCTCTTTACATTTGAGAGGGACAAGAGCTCTCGTGAAATGCGAGGGGGATAGGGGAGTGAGACTTAGACTCAAGTAGATCAAGGCTAGTATTTTGAAATATTTCAAATAGAAGTGAGTGTAGCAAGTGGCAAAAATTGACTTCTATCTGGTTACACTTTGGAGGGATTGACTATGACCACATTTCAAACCCAACGCACTGCATTCTATCAGGCACTGTGAGCGATAAAAATTGGAGGATTCAGTGCTACTACACCCAACACGGAGCGATGATCACAGCTGTTTCAGAAAAACCTCTCCATAATGGATGCGCTCATTCTAAGATGATGTGACTATCAGAAAACTAATGTTTTGCAACATGCAAAACATTGTCACACCAAAGAATATCCGGCGAGAGACCCATGGCACCAGCACCAATGGAGAAAGCACTCGAATGCTCTGGATGGCAAGTGTAGATGGAGACACTCGTCTACAAAAAAATCATAATGTGTGTGATCTAAGGAGGCAAGACTCTAGCAAGTTATCCATTTGATGCAAAATTTAGCTATAGAGGTTAGCTACAATAACCACACTCAAGGATGGGTGTCCGAAAAAAGGTTAACCACCACACCACATTTCCAAAACGATGAGAGAACCAAAGTGAACCAAGCCGACGCGGCAACACCCAGACAGGGATGCCACTGTACAAAACTATCATACACCATTTGCATAACTAATTGAAAGGCCAACATACCCTGCAAGCAATACTACGCCTGCACATTGGCAGCGGGATCACTCGAGGGCATCATCACACCTTTCTAACACCAACACTGGATGATGCCACCACATCCAAGGGTACCTCTTGCTGAGACGGTTACACATCGTCGAAGGTATTATGGAATAGCGTGCCATATGCTACACATGCTAAAAATATATGTGGTAGGAGTGAGAGATGTGTGTTGTAAGCAAAGCACCACACATGACAAGAGAGGTGTGCTCGGCCACGAGTCAGTGACACCAATGAAGTGAGGATCACACACCTTCATCCCACTTTCCCATGGCTAATAGGAGACACTTGAGGAGTAACCAAGGGAGAGGGGAGAGAGTCATGCAAGGAAGGGTGAAACATAAACATTTCAGATCGTTTGTGTCTACAATGCAAAACTTGTGAGTGAAAGCAAGAAGCAATGTCTAGATATCACAGCAAAATTGCTCAAGCAACTCATTTACAACTGAATGGGTGGACTATATTTCTGCACGATCACTTATGTACATGGGAGTTAAAACACCACTAAGGGGTTGGAGACAAAAAGGGCTAGGGAAAAGATCAGACAAGATCTCAACAAGGTATGAGAAAGATGCGAGGGCCGACTGCACCGATATTGGCATAAAGCATAGGCTAGTATAATGCTGTTGTTAAGAAGTTTGCTAGCTCAAACTCATCAGGGAAGAAGCTGGGTGCTACGTTACCAACCTTTATACTGTTGCATTCGTGGAGGAACTTCACATTGATGAGCTTGCTGTCTCTAGGCCTATGAAGTGTGGGGACACTGATGATTGGTTTGAAGGTGTCAATGAAAACATGTTCATAGGATACTTTGTTGTGGATCACTTGGGAGGCATGGTCAATCATGACCCTTAGACATTGACTGATGTGTCTAGAGAGACAAACACATCCATGGAATTTCTTAGAAGCTCATTTCTAAGAGAGCACACATTTCTGCACTCACATGAATGCATTTAGTCCTCAAGATTCAACAGAAACTTCATTGAAGATTACTGAAACTAATTTTTTTTCAGAGTGATAATTACATGCTTATGTATATTCTACACCCGTGAAAAGCTTTATTGTTTGATACATATTCTGAGCTGATCCATGTAATTTTATGTTTAAATGGATTGCTTTTTAGTTCAAATTTATCTTTTTTGGCTTCAAATTAAGTCCTGTTGTGATCCTCCTCTCTGCTCGACTTCTGGGAAATCAATATCTGGATCCTCCTCCTAAACCACGGAGACTATTGTCTTGAATTTGCTCCATTGTTGTTTGTGTCATGTAAGCAAGGACATTGCATCCAAGCTCATTTGGATGTAGCCTGTCCCTGGTCTTGACGAGACTTCCTTCAAGAAGCTGCCTAAAACCGAATGCTTCTTCTGCACACAAGGTAAGACACATTGTTGCACCTTAATTTACCTTAAGGACCCTATGCTTGGTGAAGCTGGTCCAATAGGAACTGCTTGTTTCTCCCCCCGTTGATTCTATGTTGTATCGTGGTTGGTACATCCAACCGTTAGTGACAATATCACTAGGATGCGGTGGATTTGTAGCCTTTGGCACAAGAGCGACGCCAACCTAGAAGTTCACTTGTCACTGGTAATGGCTACGCGTTTGTCACATCATGTTCTCCACACATTCCGGTCGGATCATGGTGGGGAGTTTCATCGTGAGATTTATACTTTCTTTGTGTAACTTGGCATCTCTCACCAGCCTTTTATCCCTGCCACACCCCACTAGATGGATGTGTCTAAGTGCTAGAATTGCAACATGGAGGATGCAACCTGCGCCATGGAGGTTGAGTGCGGTCTTACCACAATTCGGCACCGCACTCGACCATTGTTTTTCTCTCATATTTGAGGACTTCTCCTACATGACGTGGGTCTGAAACCGTCTCTCATACGGCCTTCTACTTGACCATGTCACGTTTCATGAGCTCTGGCTTGGCCATCGTGTTGACCTTTGGCTCGTGTGGGTCTAAGGCTCTCTCACCTATGTCTGGTACACTCAAGACAGGGATCAAAGGTCTCCTAGTGAAGTTGCATGTGTACCTTTCTTGGCATTATCCCACGGTCAGAAGCCTAGGTTTTACATGACATATCATCATCGCATTGTCAATTCTCGAGATGGCATCTATTTTAAGAATCTAAGTTGAAAATACCTCTCCCGCTTTCCCTCTTCCCATGGCCATTAACCATGCTCCTACATGTGTTGACTCCGAGCGGATGGGAGAAGTCTAGGCTGGTGGATGGGCTTGTCACAGCCTCTCCTTTCGGCGTTCAATTGCCGGCCGATGACAATCCCATCAATTTGGCAGTTGAGCATATGGCCTCACTAACACCATTGGACATATCTACATCTATACCTGCATATGTTCCTAAGGCCTCCCTACATCTACGCTTGCATCTGTCCTCACAAACTCCCGTGGGTCTCCCCTGCAATGGCCCTTTTTTCCCCATTTTTGCCTACACCTCCTGAGCTTGATATTACACCCTCCCTTGCTCCCAGTTGTTCGCCTGCTTGTTAACTACACCTGCTACATCTATGTCCATGCCATCCTCTGTGTCCACATCTAGATCCCCTCTTGCTCCCTAGCCTGAGGTGCACACCTTGTTAAGCCACAAAGTTGGTGGTCATCTTTTGGCTGCTATCCTCCAGGGCCCTGCGGCTGGCTGTCTCGACATCCAAATGTCCGGCCTGCAACATTGAGAGCAGTGACATTGGCATGAACGCCCTCTGCCTTGGTATCCAGACAGCCTTTATTGAGGTACAACCAGCATGCCTGGTCTGAAGTAAGTTCTCAATCACGTGCGTTGTTGTTGTTGACCTTTTCATGGTCCGGCCCATGCTGGACGCGTGTGTTCTGGCCATCCACAGCTCTCCCTCAACATTGGGACGACAACCTCTCTTGATACGACTGGGAGCAGCACCAGATACATGCGAAGTAAGTGTCCCGCCACGACACTGTGGATATATTCCACCTTGTATAACTACTCGGTTTCAATATTGGTGATAACAACTAGTGCTTGCACGTGGGCTTGTATGACCTCAAGCTATTTTCGTGGTGTTGGAACCAGAAGATAAAAAACACATTGAGACACGCAGGCTATGAATAGAGTAACGTCAACCTGTCTTTCTTCATCGGACGAATAGCTTTGCACTCAACTGCGATCCTTGTTTTCGTTGATGACCTCTTGATCTCTCACCATGGAGGTCGTGAAGGAGGCCAAAGCAGTGCTTCACGCTCCCTACATGATGAAGGACCTCTGCTGTACAAGCGCATTCCACGGGGCAGAGGTCACGTGTGACTGCTAGCAGCAGGCATTTTTTGCTCCACCAAGCGCACTACGTCTGGGTTGTTGGGGAGCAGTTTGCAGCCCTTCTAAGAATGGTTCTTACAGCCTCCGTTCCCACCACACTGAATGAGCATGATGCTTTGAAGGTGGATGGCCCAACACAATTGGGAGAGAGAGAGTGAATGTGAACTTGTACTTGCACACTATTGGAAACCTCATGTACTTGGTCATGACCACTTGGACCGGCATTTCCCTTTTCCATCATCCTCCTTCCGTAGTTCTCACGGTGTCCACAGATGAGAGCCATGCATGAGGTTGTGCAAGTGGTGTAATATGTGGTCTCAACACCACAGCTTGGGCTTTGTTTCTGCTCACAACGACTTGGTGAAGAATCTTGATGGGAGGAGCCGGACTTAATACGTGTTCTTGTTGGGTGGTATTCCTGTCATGGTGCATTGGCAAGCGAGATAGCTCTACATGTAGGTTTTCATAGGTAGAGTAAGCTTCACTTGAGGTTGTGGCTACTGAGGTGGTGTAGCTGTAGCGCTTGTTTTGTGAGTCGCGTCAGTTTGTGTCTGTGTTGTGACAACCAGAGTACTCCTGCCATTGCGTATACATGTGGTGTATAGTATGCACACACAAAACACATTTTTGTAGAGTAATGGTGGGGCGGAAGTTGAACTTGATCATTAGGGTCAGAATGAATGTGCAATGAGCTGAAATCTTGACTAAGACATTGGCATGCAGAAATTTCAAGGTCGTCACATGTTCAGTCGGGCTTCACCCTTTGCCTTTGGATCCCTGAGAGGGATATGTGTGTGTGTGTGTGTGTGTGTGTGTGTGTGTGTGTGTGTGTGTGTGTGTGTGTGTGTGGGTGTGCACTGTTGGACATCGCGTTGCGCACCCGTGTGAGTTTTGCATGTGTACAGGCATGCATACCATTAGGTCATTGGGGAGTGCTGTGATGTGGACCCTTCCTGTCTGTGTGCAGAGCTGACTGTGACCACTCCTCCACATCCATGCGCGTGGAGATCCTTCACGCAAGCCAAGTTGTCAACGAGTCGCCATTGCGTGGTCGTCCACCTATCTACAGCTGTAAGGCAGCCATAATGGCGTTCCAGAGTATTGTTAGAGACATTTCTAGATTTCTTGTATCCACTACAATTCTCTCCGTGGACTGGCCATGGGCCCGATTTGCATGTTTTTGTGTTTTCTATCCCCTGACCGATGTCGGACTAGGGAATGCTTGTGCAACCGCTATGTCTGACTCAAGAATCGGCATAGGTATGGTTTGGCAGTGTATGTTGTAGATGTGTATCTGCCAAGATACGGCCCAAAGAGAGGTTTTGGGCTGATTTTAGGACAAGATGACTTGTGCAGCACATAGGCAAACTGGCATCCGCAACAAATATCCCTGTTGTGTGTTCATTAGTTTTCATGTCTCTATGCATTATGGTTGCTTCAGCGATTGTGCCTGTCTCCATAGCTAGACCATTACTCTTCTCATAGCTGCCTTGGTAGACTATGTGAGGGCATACTAGGTGTGTTGCCACATCAACAACAACATCGTTAGGAACTACAATATCATCCTTGAATTTTTGCATGTGCGCCCTCTGCATAATCAATTGACAACATCCAATAATGATTGCCTCACACTTTTTGCATCAATGGGAGAGCTATTGGAGGGAAAGACAGACAACTTGAGGGAAAAGAGAAGGGAAGGTGAGTAGAAATTGGGAAAAGAGGACGGGATGTGTGGATGATGAGAAGATGGAAGGCATGAGGTGGTAAAGGAGGGAAGTGGGATTGGAGGGGACAAGTTAGGTAGGTTAGGAAAGGGAGACCGTGAGGAAACATGGATGGAGGGGAGAATGGAGGAAGAGTAAAGGAAGGATAGATGGAGGGACTCAGATTACAAAGTGTAGACCTAAGATAAATGGAAAAAAGAGAGGCGGGGGAAGGGTAACAGGGACAGGGACCATTCATGGAGAGAGGAAATGAGGGAGGGATGGAGGGAGGGATGGTAGGAGGGAGGGAGGGCAAAAGAGGGAGAGATGAATGAGGGATGGACATGCCAGAGGTAGGGAGTGTCGGGGTGTGAGTCACGGAAACCTCTGGACTTGTCACCATGGCTCGCCCATTTGCCGGGACACTCGACGACTACTTTGACAACGTCAGCACCAGTCAGCGTGCACTCATGTGCTCTCCAGATTTTTCTCGGTGACCACCTCTCGGGGTCCATTTTCCCAGTGGCGATATCCTTGCTCGTCTATGATGCAGTTGAGTAGAGTTTATGTTTCTGCACCTGGTGCTTCTTTTGTTTTGTCATCCGAACAAGTGAGGAGCCTGTACGTCTGCCGGGTTCATCTCTGTTCGCCTAACCAGGTTAGGATGTTTCCTCATCGGTTGATTGGACTTGTTTGCTTAATTGTATGCACACGGGTGAGAATACATCTACATAATTGTTTGTTTGTTGTAACTCTTACTTCTATGTTTTAAAGCATATCTTTGCTTTCTCTCCACCTTCCAGTGCACCGTCTGTCACACTTTATTATATCTAGCGTGTCCTCTCACACAAAATGTTTCTCATGAGGTTTCTCTATTCCCTCATGGTATTAGGGAAGTA
Source organism: Penium margaritaceum (assembly GCA_023375785.1). Taxonomy (NCBI): domain Eukaryota; kingdom Viridiplantae; phylum Streptophyta; class Zygnematophyceae; order Desmidiales; family Peniaceae; genus Penium; species Penium margaritaceum. The sequence goes on along the minus strand of SZWC01011008.1, from coordinate 14,379 downwards.
TAGAGACTCCACCCCTACACCTCACCATACAGCACTCAAGACTAGTACCTGAGGACCTTGGGCTGGGCTGGGTTGGGCTGGAGGGGGCGTATAGATCCTGACAATGTGGGGTCCCTGAGCAGAAGGCTCACAGCACGTAGTCCTCTGGCAAAGCCTGCGGCGAAATGCTACAATTTTTTTTGGCACCTTCCCTCATCGCGAGTGCCATCTTAGCAGCAGTATTCAATCGTGGCGTCGTTCTAGGCTGTTACAACAGCATTAGCAACTTTAGCCCTGACAACAACGACACTTGTTAGGGCTGTTGTAGAGCAGTAGCTGCTACAACATCTGAGGAGAAATCTTTGTCACCGGCACTTGCTGCTATAATGTCATCAGCAGCAGTAGCAACAGCAGCAATAGCAACAACTACTACTGTGTAGCTACTGTAATAGCAGCAGCATTAGCAGCTTCAGCACCTACAGCGGCTGTTGGCGCTAGCAAAGCCTGCACAATCGGTGAACCTGGCTGCATTGGGTCCACGTTTCGACCAGCAGTAGAAGCAACAGTGGCTGCAGCAAGAGCAGCATTAGTAGCCGTACCAGCTGTGGAGTTGTTGCGCGAGCAATTGTAGCCATAGCACCAGCAGCAGCAGCAACAACAACGAATATTGTGCTCGAGTAGATGTAGCAGCAGCAACAAACCAGTAGTGCAAGCAGTACCGGCAACACTAGCAGGTCCGCGAGAGCAGCAATAGTTACGAAAGCCTGGAAAGACGTAGCTGGCATCAGCATAGCTGGCAAGAAGCTTCCTCATTGCTTCCCGCAAATCCTGCCCCATCCGTTGACGAGCTCGTCGGAGTAGATACGAGCTCGTTTGGTTACAAGCAAAAAAATTCTAGTTGGCCAATTCCTCCTTGGTGCATGAACACCCATCCTAAGGAACCCGTATGCGCTTTCGCGAGGCCAGGTCTCCTGTTCCTCTGCTAGTCAATTTTATTTTTTTTCTTACTTTTATTTTTACTTTTTTTTTTCCTTTTCTTTCACTCCTTGGTCGAGACTTGGGCATTCAAGGCTTATCTTGGTTCCACAGGGAGACCAATTATGGGAGACCAATTTTAGGTCTTGTCTTTTATTCTTTTTAACTCCTTTTCTTACTGTGGAGACCCTTGCACGTGGGAGTGTGACCCCGTGCAGTGGGCGACCACTGCCGTGATGACATTGGTTATTCTAATGTCCGCGCTGACGTCCTCGACAGTGGCGACACCCAATCCGGGGTGGCACTTGCTTCCGGGGTGGTTCTACCCTACACTTGATTGGATGCCTTCTTCATCATACACCCTCCATCGTAGCTCTAGGCAGCAGCTCTATCTTTCTCTGTTGTGCTGACTAAAGCACTTCACAGGTTGCAGCATGGTCTGGCTCCAGCCTCCACATTTCCTTCCCGTTCTTGGCCTTTAGATGATGATGATGATGATGTTCCCGTCAATGTGAGTTTGGTTGTTGCATCCGGGGTTCATTGTTGTTCACAAGTTGGAGCTCTTCAAGGCGTGTCAATTGGTGGGGCTATGTTGCCAGTGGAGTGGATTGAGCATTAGCAGTCGTTCACCATGCCACGTCTTCTTTTGATGTCTTCTGGTCGTGTAGAGCACTCTACTGCTCTTGTTTACAATATCACGCAGTGTCATGTGATCGCTCCGTCAAGTGTGTTGAGTGGTTTCTCCATCACCAATTCTGGAGCCGCTCCTCACATGACTTCGTCTTGTGCTGCATTTGTCACATTGGGGCCTGTCTGTGACGAACGCTTTGTCTGCACTCGCTCTGGCCAGATGTTGCTAGTTCAGGGCATGGTCTTGTACGTTTTGTTGGTCTGTCGGGTGACATCGTCTTCCCTTGATCCTGTTTGTCCTCGTGCCTGAGGTCAACTTGTTGTCTGTCACTGCCTTGGATGATGAGGCCATGGACTTTGTGTCATCTCATGGCATCGACACTGTGTCACTGCTGTCGTTTGGCCATCCTGTTCATGTTTTGCATTTTGACAAGTTTTATCTTGTGCCCTTGTTTGTACCGTCGCCTGCCGTCACTACCATAATGCATGAGCATGTTACTCTCCCGTTTTCCCTATGCACACACGTTTGCTCGATTGTCGCTTGTGACACGTGCATACTGCCCGCATCCACTGCCTCTTGCATCATCAGCCTACTGTTGATCTTGACCCTGGCACATTCCTCGTGCCTTGCACTGCTGAATTTCTTAATTACATACAAGGCAAGTTACATCACGTGTCCTTTCCTTCGTCTGATTCCCACATGTTGCATCCCCTTTCCCTTGTCCATGCGGACATCATGGATCCTCTCCCTCATGAACTTCCCGGGGGAAAGGGGTGTCGACAGGTACGTCTTGTGTCTCAGGGATGAATTCTTGCATTTTTGTTAGATGTTCTCCCTTTGCGAGAAAAGTGATGTCAAGACCACGATCGAGTCTTGGCTTGTCCTTGCTGCGCGTGCTCGCCAGTGTAAGCTGTTAGCGTTTTGCTCTGATCTTGGTGGGAAGTTCATGGGTCCCCTTGCCCACTTCTTGTAGTCTCAAGGGATTCATCGCGAGCTCTCTGCTCCATATACACCATAGCAGAACTGAGTGTCAGAACGCAAGAACCACACACTTATCGACGGTGTTCACACCTTTCTTGTCGAGTATGGCCTCCCTCCGCTGTTTGCCTTCGAGGCCATCTCCTACATGACATGGGTTTAGAACCGTATTCTCCACAGTCCCCTGCCTCGTGATGTCACGCCATTCGAGCGATAGTACGGTCGTCGTGGTGACCTTTGCCTTGCTCGTATCTGGGGCAATATCGCTTGCGTTTGGCTCCTTGAGGACCGGTGCGATGGCAAAATGTCTCCTTGAGGTTGTCTGTATCCTTTCTTTGACGTCTCTTCCCATTCCAAGGCTTGATGCTTTTAGGATCTTGTTCGTAGTCGGGTTGTCGAGTTTCACGATGTTCTCTTCTTTGAGAGCACCTTCTCTTGTGGCATCGCTCGTTCTGTCCCATCGCTTGTACCCTTCTCTCGTCGCCTACATCCTATCCTATCATGCCCATGTCGTCACCTGCATCATCTCCTGTTCCATATGCATCATCACCTGTATCATCTCTTTTTGTGCATGTGTTGACTCGTATGTCATATCTTGCTCCATCTACATCATATCCTCTTGCGTCATTGCTTGTGTTGCCAGTTGTGGCTCCATTGGCAGCGGAACCAGTAACACCCTTGTAGTCCCACATCTTGTAACCGTTTATTCATGCACCAGGCGGTCGTCTATGTCCGTTACAGTCTGTACCATACTATGCCCCGCCTGCTAGTCGTATAGTCTCATTTGATCACTCTGGGCCCGTGCAATCAGTCCATCTAGTTCAAATAACACATTGATGTGGTGTCGTTGATCCCACACAAACAACTCATGTCTCTATTCTTGACGGTCTTGGCTTGGCGGCAAATGTGGCTAATGAGTTCCATCGAGCCATTGCGGTAGCTGGGTCTACTCAGCCTCTGTCATATTCCTCAGTCACCACTGCACTCGTTGCAAGTGGCACCACGACACGTGTGCCTGAAACAACATAGGTGCAACAAGCGCACTCTCCTGTAGATGCAACCCTCTAAGAGCAATCTATGCACAAGGAACTCAATGCAATTGAGGAGCATGGGGTTTACGAGAAGGTGAAGCACCCACCTAGTCGTAAGGCCGTATCATCCCGTTGAGTGTTTTGAAGGAAAGAGAGGCCAAATGGCTTAGTGGAACAGTACAAGGCCCGCCTTACGGCCAAGGGATTCTCCCAAGTGCCTGATATGGACTTTGATGCCACATGTGCTCCTGTTGAAAAGTACACCACGGCAAAGGCCTTGCTAAGTCAGGCGGCACAACATGATTGGGAGCTCCACCATATGGACAGGAACAATGCCTTCTTACACACTAATCTCAATGAAGAGATCTATCTTGTCCAATCTCCGAGATTTGAACACGACATAGATAGGGTCGGACACCTCCAAAAGACATTGTATGTTGTATGTATGTATGTTGTAAAGCAATTTCCACATTGTTGGAGCCTTACCTTGGAGTGGGACAGGTATCACTATAGCATACTGGACCCAGCCCTGTTCATGAGCACCTCCTCTACACCCTTTGTAGCTGCCTTGTTCTATGTGGATGACCTCTCATTGCGTCTCCCGACCTGCGGGCTATCTAGGTTGTGAAGGATCTCCTCTAGTCAAAGTATAGAATGAAGGATCTTGGTCCAGCTCGTGTCCTCCAGGGTATGGAGATTGAGCATAATCGCCAGCGTCACACACTACATGTGCATCAGGCATGTTATGTCAAGACGTTGGGGGAGCGCTTTGCTGACCTGTTGGCCACAATCCCCTCAGCATCCATGCTAGTGACGTCCACTAAGCACGGGCTCTTCACGCCAGCGGACCTAGATTGTCTGGAGGAGCATTTCGATGTCACGACGTACCTTTGAGTCATTGGCTCCCTCATGTTCTTTGGGACCACGCCCGCAGATCCTACCTTTGCTGTGAACTTCTTGTCGCAGTTGACATAGCATCCGCATCCACTCCATGTGGAGGCTACTCTGCACGTGGTGCGGTACATCATGTCTACTCCGTGCCTGGGCTTGTGCTTTCACGTACAACCATCTATTGTTGTTGATGGATACACTAACATCGATTAGCACCATGATCGCAATGCGTGCAGGTGCTTTGGCTATATCTTCCTTGTTGGAGGTACAGTTGTCTCATGGAAGAGTGGCAAGCAGAAGTGCATATTGTGGAGCTTGACTGAGACGGAGTATGTCGCAATGGGGATAGGGGTCTTTGAGAGCATCAGGGTGTGTCGTCTCATGCAGCAGCTGCGCCAGCCCATCCGTTACATCACCACCCACTGTGATACTAAGAGCATGCACCACATAGCATAAACAATGTTGATGTGTACAAATCACATCAATATTGAGCATCACTTTGTACTCAAGCACATTGCATGTGCCGATGTTACTGTCGTGGGTGTCGACACGCGGCAGCAATGCGTTGACTTCCTCACCAAAGCGTTGTGCATCGGCAAGTTCAAGTTTGTAGTACGCAATGTTGGGCTTCTTGTGTCTGCTCATGTTCCTACCTTATTTGTACCCCGCTCATACTACCTCCTCTCTCCGTTAGCAGTTCTTATGTGGCCCTTTCTCACGCCCCTTACCGTGCACAGATATTGCCGTCTTTTTGTGATCCTTGCTTGCTTGTGACGACTGGCGTCTACGGGTCATGGGGGAGTGCTGATGTGAGTCACGGTAACCTATGGACTTGTCGCCACGACTTGCCCGTTTTCTGGGACACTCGACGACTACACCTACACGAGTCGGCGGGCCCTCACGTGCTCTCTAAAGTTTTCTTGGTGACCATCTCCCGGAGTCTAATGGTGTTAAGTCGAGATGGAGACCGGTCTCGATCTAGATTGTCTCAATTTTTTCTCGTCTCGTTCCCATACCGCATGTCACGAGATAATCTCAACTTGTCTCGTGTGAGACGAGACGAGACCCAGACACTTCATGTGTCATGCGAGATCGGGACGAGAATCCTGTATTGCAGCGTGATTTGTGCTTTTTTTTTTTCTGTGAAGCCTGCCACGTATACCAAGGCTCTAAGATCCAATCACGCACCGGATTTGTCAGCAAAGAAATTGGACAGATCTAGTGCTCGACACATTTTGGAAACGGTCGCGGATGGTCAACACTTCTATGAAAGAAAAATGTTGTAACAAGTTCTCGGTGACAAGCCAATGGGGTTGCGCCCCTTTAACTATGCCTAGTTCATTCAATGTTTTTTCTACATCACTGACAATAATCCATTCAATCTCCGCAGAAGAATTTTGGCTCCACGCAAGTTGGTTGCACGTGCGGAACGCATGCTAGTCTTGGAGTTTTTTCATGTCCACTAGTCAAGACATACAGTTGTTAGGCGAGGTGGTGACAAATTCTCAGTTTGAATGTTAAACTACATAGTTTGGTTACAAAACATTGTTAACTTGAGTTGTTTTTGAAAAAGTTGTTCAATGTCAAAAGTGAAGTCGTCGCAAAGTGGGTGCATTACCGTAGCTCGATCTGTCGTTTTGCTTGCCCCTCATACAAATAGAATCAACTAGGGCATGCAGGCCCATGCAAAAAATGTCATGAGCTCCGTGTGTGAGAGGCAGTCAGTGAAGGCAAAATCTGGCTAAGTCTGAAACGCGTTTAAGAACAAGGAGAGTTTACAAATGAGCCCCTTGCGGGCTTATGGAGGGGTGCCGGCTGCTAGCTGCACCGGGCCCCGTCACCACCGCTGATCCCAAACGAGTCAACGGCTAGAGCACACTGCATAGACTACGTAAACACTAAAGGTGGTCTCCTCTCGGCATCGGAATAGCTCTCCGAGTGCTCAGGTATCGACCATCGAGAAAATACGGGCAGTTCTAGAAACACTCAGAATCAGCGTCTAGACATGACAAATGGCTTTCCAAACATCGGGTCTCCTCGTCGCAATGATACAGTCCACCAGGTGCGCGGATCTCAACCCACCGAGAAAACTCTCCTAGCTCCCGATAAGCCAACCAGGCTGTCAAAACGCATCCATCGCGTGTCGCTGGTGTTTCCGTAGGTGCTGAAGAAGGATCGGGACACTTTGGAGGCCCGTCGTGTCGTCATGCTCTCCTCTCCCCGTAGACTCTGGGAACATTGGCGACTCCTGATGCTAAAGCTGGTCCTCAGGTAGCATCCATGACAAGGTCGAGCCTGCTGTGTCTGTTGTACCACATATCCCAGTGACATCTCTCAGTCTTGATGCTCTCAAGAATGCCTCCACGTCAAAAAGGCCAGCGGATCCGCTCTACTTGTGCACTACAACCGCTGACGGGCTGGTGTGAACCTGATCCACCAACTCTCCCGAAAGCCCACAAGAGGCATCCCGGGCCGTGCGAGGCTCCTTTGCCACCACCGCGTCGCCACCGGTCGAAGCCGCGAGTGGCACAGTCCAGGGAATCAGGGCCTGCACTGCTCCTGATACAATCTGTTGCTGTAGAACGCCCGGCTCTTGCGTCGGTGAGGACGTCCACCTCGATGATACGCAGGTCTCCTGCACTGCGACCACTGCCGGGCTGGTATGAGCCAGCTGCACCAACTCCCTCAGAAGTCTAAAGGAGACATCCTCGGTTGTACGGGGATCCTCTGCCACCACCGGGCCGCCACCGGTCGCAGCCGCGAATGGCACAACCTAAGGACATGGGGCTTGCACTGCTCTTGATATAATCTGATACTGCAGAATGTCCGGCTCCTAACCCTGGGTGGACCAATGACACACATGTCTCCACCATCAATGCCATATCTAGATCTGACTCCACGTCATGTGTCCACATCGTGGCATCCTCGTCTGCATGGGGTGACTTCGAGATGCTGCTAACAGTTGAAGGTGCTGACCCTGTCATTATCAATGTGGTTGGCTGTCCCCATAAGCTACTCTCCCCCTCGACAGGAAAAGCAACCATTTTCCTGGGAGCGGACAAGCTGTCTGAGTTTCGTCCAGCACGACGGGTTGTGCGACGATGACGAGCCCACGCTCGAGACGGAGAGAGAATGGTGGCCGCTTGGGATGGATCGGAGGGTGAAGCTGAAGAAGCATTCGGAGGCGATGCGAAAGAAGAAGATACGGAGGAAGGCAGGGAAGCTGTAGACAGACTCATGGAAGCAGCACGCTCGGTGACGACAAGGTCACATAACTGCTTCATCATGTGCTTCAGGCCGTGGATCTCGGCAAGCATGACCGCTAGAGTTTCTGTGAGTGGACCCGCCAACGCCGGTAGATCCTCATGTTGTGGAGGACGTGTGCTCTTAGGGGACCAAAGCCAAGGCGAATTCTAGTCCCGAGGATGAGTCAAGCATCGACACCAACCGTGACGTCCACCACCACAGCAGTAGCAGGCAAATACACAAGACGCCTGTTGCCATGTTGGCAAACTCATCTCGAGCACCTGACGATGGGGGCGCGTAGAGCACCTGCTCCCGAGGCTAATGCACCAAGCCCTGGGAGACTAGGACACTATCGGACACCATCACCGTGACGAGTCATAGTGCTGAGGTCAACAATCGTGACCTGACCGGACGAGCGACGAGGCAACAATACGTCCAAAGAAACGAGCGACTGATCGGCTGTTGCTGCCGTTGTCGTTGCTTTTGTCAACCAATGGCAGTGGCCTCAGGCCACTGCCGTAGCACGTACTGCTGCTGTAGTCACCACTTTTTTGTTTTCTTTTTTGTTTTGGTTCATCGAATACCCTGGTGATTTCTCAGGGACCCCTTCCTTAGGGTTTTCACGGGTACCCCTTCTCTCGGGTACCCTACCCCCATTTTCTTCCTCACCAAATTCTCTGTGATTTGTCAAATGACCCCTCGCCCGGGAGTTACTCGACTGCTCCCTGCTTTTGGGTGCATTGCCCCCCTCCCCCTTTTCCTCCTCTTTGTTTTTTTTTTTTTAATTTATGAACTTGGAACACCAGTCGCTCTCATATGCTCCCCCTCCCCCTTTTCTTGAATGTCCTCGGAGTCCAGGGGGTTGTGGAAGCTGGGAGGGAGGGGGGCAAAACAGAAAAAAAAGGGAAAGGGCGTCGGGTCAGGTTGCCTCTCGCTCGAAAAAAAAAGAGGAGGGGAGTGGGCCCCTTGCTTTCTCGCTTGCAAGCGAGGACAGCGGGGGGTCTGTCTGCCCCTCTGAACCCGCCCCTCCATCGATCGGTCGACGGGGCCGACGTGGTCGACAGAGCCCCTCCGAGGGGACCCCTCTCTGGAAGCTCGAGGGGGCCCCTGCGAGGGGGCCCTCGAAAGAGGGCTGCGAGACCCCTTCGGCAGCACTAGCTACGATGGTGCGTACAGCTGTTGCAGTTGCTGCTGCTTCTGATGTTATTACTACTACTGCTACTCTCCGTAGCAACTACCGCTGTTGTTGTTGATGCTACTGCATCTGCTAGTGCTGCTTCTGCTACTCTATTACTATTGCTGCCGCCACCGCAACCGCTACTACTGCTACCGTCGTCCTTGCTATTTCTTGGTGCAGCAGCTACCACTACTACTGCTCCCGCTATTGTTGCTGCTTTTGCTACAACTGTCGCTGCTGCTGTTGCCGCTACTATTGCTGTTACTACCACCGCTGCTGCCACCGCAGTTACTGTTGCTGCCATCGGAGCCGCTACTGCTACCATCGTAACCGCTACTAGTGCCGCCGCAGCCTAAAATGCTACTGCCATAGCCGCTGCTACTGTTGCGGCTGTTGCTACTCTACTTTGGTCACGGTCCTTGTGGCGTTCACGTAAAATCCCTTAGCGTTCTTTCACACTACTACTGGCGTGGTGCCACGTGGCGTGTTCCCTTTGTGCTTAGCTCATTTTGCTTCTGCTGCTTCTGTTGCTCACACGCCCCTTGTGCTCTGATACCAGAATAGAATTAATTAGGGCATGCCGGTCCATGTGAAAAATGTCATGAGCTCTGTGTGTGAGAGGCAGACAGGGAAGGCAAAATCTGGCTAAGTCTCAAACACATTTAAGAACAAGGAGAGTTTACAAATGAGCCCCTTGCGGGCTTATGTAGGGGCGCCGGTAGATAGCCGCAGTGGGCCTTGTCACCCCTGTTGAGCCCAAACTAGTTAGCGGGGAGAGCACACTGCATAGACCACGTGAACAACAGAGATCGTCTCCTTGAGGCATCAGAATAGCTCTCCGAGTGCCCAGGTCTCATCTACCGAGAAAATACGAGCAGTGCTAGAAACACTCGGAATCAACGTCTAGACACCACAAACGACTTTTTGAACATCCGGTCTCCTCGCCGCACCGATACAATCCACCGGGTGCACGGATCTCAACCCACTGAGAAAAATCTCCTAGCTCCCGACAAGCCAACTAGGCTGTCGGAATGCATCGACCGCGTCTCGCCGGCGTCGTTGTTGGTGCTGGAGAAGTCTCGAGACATTCCGGAGGCCTGTCGTGTCGTCACGCTCTCCTCTCCTCGTAGACTCTGGGACCATGGGCGACTTCTGATACTGAAGCTGGTCCTCAGGTAGCGTCCATGACAAGGTCGAGCTTGTTGTGTCTTTTGCAGCACATATCATAGTGACATCTCTCAGTAATGATGCCTTCAAGAATGCCTCAACGTCTAAAAGACCAGCGGATCCACTCTGCTCCTGCACTACAACCGCTGACGTACTAGTGTAAACCTGCTCCACCAACTCCCCTGGAAGTCCGCAAGAGGCATCCGGGGCCGTACGTGGCCCCTCTGCCACCATCGCGGTCGAAGTCGTGAGTGGCACAGTCCAGGGACTCGGGGCCTGCACCGCTCCTGATACAATCTATTGCTGTAGAACATCCGGCTCTTACCTAGCCAATGCCATGACGGGTACGGCAGACCTCTTTATGAGGCGCGTGTTGGAGAGATATACGTGAGGGCAGTTGTTACCGGAGCACCGGAGTCCCCCATTGTCAAGGGGCTCCCCCCATTGACCTTGGAATCATGACCAATGGCTCGTGACGCGAGGTGAAGAGGCCGGCGAGAGCCGAATGACGTGACTGAGGCAAACCCATGTAGGATGGAACCTTGGCCGCCGAACACGCCGACGCCTAATCGGACCCAAGCTGAGCGGATCAAACAGTCACCAAGGTAGCAGCTTACGGAAGGGAGCCCGGTGGGACTGCGTGGACCATCTTAAAAACAAAAAAAAAGAAAAAAAAAACGTCCGGCTCTTGCGTCGGCGTGGAAGTCGACCTCGATGACACGTAGGTCTCCTGCACTGTGACCGTTGCTGGGCTAGTATGAGCCAGTTGCACCAACTCTCCCGGAAGTCCGAAAGAGGCATTCCCAGCCGTATGGGGATCCTCTACCACCACCGGGCCGCCATCGGTCGGAGCCGCGAGTGGCACTACCTAAGGACACCGGGCATGCACCGCTCCTAATATAATCTGATGCTGCAGAATGTCCGGCTCCAGGGCCGGCATGGATGTCGACCTCAATGACACACGTCTCCACCAACGCCATATCTGTATCTGACTCCGCGTCATCTATCGACACAGTAGCCTGTCGTGTCGTCACACTTTCCTCTACCCTATACCACCAACTTGGGGTATATGGGTTATCTATTGGCGTTGCTCGTGACGGGTGGAAGCCACACAAATGAATACACACAGGTGCAAAATTGGAGATTTCATCGGACATGAGCAAGACCGAGACGAGACCGAGACAAGCAGAATGCAAATTAGTACAAGACCGAGATTTTCTCATCCCCTGAACCCAGGACGAGACATCTTGTATCAATGTAAGAATTATGAGTTCAAGATGAAGAATCACGATCTTGATCTTGATTGAACAGGCCTACGGGGGTCCATTTTCCCACTGGGGCTATCCTTGCTTGCTGATTATCTAGAGTTTTTGTTTCTTCGCCTGACACTTCTTTTGGTTCGTCATACTGACAACCTAGGAACCTGTATGTCTGTCGGGTTCGCCTCTACTATTGTTCTGGAGCTTGCACCAAGATTAGGCTATTTTCTCGGTGATTGAGAGCTTAGTTGCTCACATGTGGGTGAGACTCCATGTACATACTTGTTTGTTTATTGTTTGCTGTAACTTCTACACTTCAAAGCATATCTTTGCCATCTATCCACCTTTCAAAGCACTGTCTATCACGTTGTGTTATGTGCAACACGCCCTGTCACACAAAATGTTACTTAAGGGGTTCATCTGTTCTCTCAGGGAGAGACATAAAATGAGAGGGGAGAAGAGGGGGGGGGTATAGGAAGGGATGGAGGGGTGGGGATGGAG
>SZWC01011007.1:74148-89005 GCA_023375785.1 Penium margaritaceum | reverse complement strand
CAGAGTTGTGGCAGAGTTGTGCCAGAGTTGTGCCAGAGTTGTGCCAGAGTTGCACCAGAGTTGTTCCTAATTTGTGCCAGAGTTGTGCAAGAGTTGTACCAGAGTTGTGCCAGAGTTGTGCCAGTGTTGTGCCAGAGTTGTTCCAGAGGTGTGCCAGAGTTTTCCCAGAGTTGTGCCAGAGTTGTGGCATAGTTGTGCCAGAGTTGTGCAAGGGTTGTGCCGGAGTTGTGCCAGAGTTGTGCCAGAGATGTGCCAGAGTTGTGCCAGAATTGTGCCAGAGTTGCGCCAGAGTTGAGCCAACGTTGACAACTTCCAACACGAGTCACAGATAGTCAGAGGTTGGTAACAATGGTTTTGGAAGACTAGCTATCAACAAGAAAGCACAAAGACCTTGACAACGTAGTGACACAGCGTCGTAACCATGTACAGTTACAAACCAAAGTAGGCATATGTAACAAATAATGACCAAAAGAATTTCACAGTGAGTGTTTAACGTTGAAAACTCACAACACGAGTCACAAATGGTCAGATGGGGAAAAAATGGGTTGGAAACACTAGTTATCAACTAGCAAGTACAAAGACCTTCAGCAGGTTGTGGCACGGTGTGGCTAGCGTGCACAGTGACCAACCAAAGGATGCATACGTCACTGACCATGACCGAAGAAGTCCACCATTTGTGGTCAACATTGACCACCTAAAACACGAGTCACAAATGGTCAGAGGGAGAGACAATGGTTTGGGAACCCTATGTATCGACTAGAAAGGACAAAGAACTTCAATGCATAGTGACACAGTGTGGCTAGTATGCACACCGAACAACCAAACTAGGCATATGTCACTGACCATGACCGAAACATTTCAATATGGGTGGTCAACGTTCACCGACCATAACACGAGTCACAAACGATCAAAGGGGGAAACAATGGTCTGGGAATATCAGTTCTCAACAAGCACGTACAACGACCTTCAATCAGTAGTAGCACGTTGTGGCTACCATGCACAAATGACCGACCAAAGTAGGCATATGTACTGCCTTTGACCAATGAAATCCGCTGTGTGTGGTCAACGTTGACAACTCATAACACGAGCCACAAATGGTCATATGGGGAAACAATGGTTTGGGAAAATCAGGTATCAGCTAGAAAGAACAAGGTCCTTCAATAACGCATGGAACGGTGTGGATACCATGCACGATAACCAACCAAAGTAGACATATGTCAATGACCATGACCAAAGAATGTCACTATGTGTGGTAATTATTGACAAACCATAACACGATTCACAAATGTTCGGAGTGGGAAACAATGGTTTGTGAATAATAGTTATCGACTAGCAAGTACAAATATGTTCCATATGTAGTGGCACAGTGTGGCTACCATGCACGGTGACCAACCAAAGTATGGATATGTCAGTGATTGTGGCCGAAGAATTTCACTTCATGTGGTCAACGTTGACAACTTACAACACGAGTCACGGATAGTGAGAGGGGGCTAACAATGGTTTGGGGAGACTAGCAATAAACTAGAAAGCACAAATACCTTCAACACGTTGTGACACGGCATGGTAACCATGTACAGTGACAAACCAAGATAGGCATGTCACTGAACAGGACCAAAAGAATTTCACAGTGCGTGGTCAACGTTGAAAACTCAAAACACGAGTCACAAATGGTCAGAATGGGAAACAATGGGTTGGGATCACTAGTTATCAACTAGCAAGTACAAAGACATTTAAAAAATTGTGGCACGGTGTGGCTACCGTGCAGAGTGACCAACCAAAGGATGCATACGTCACTGACTATGACCAAAGAAGTCCACTATGTTTGGTCAACATTGACAACTCATAACACGAATCACAACTGGTCAGAGGGAGAGACAATGGTTTGGGAACCATATGTATCGACTATAAAGGACAAAGCACTTCAATACGTAGTGGCATGGTGTGGCTACTATGCACACCGAACAACCAAACTAGGAATATGTCACTGACCATGACCGAATCAGTTCAATATGGGTGGTCAACGTTCACCAACCATAACACGAGTCACAAATGGTCAGAGGGGGAAACAATGGACTGGGAATATCAGTTCTCAACTAGAAAGTACAACGACCTCAAACAAGTAGTAGCACGGTGTGGCTACCATGCACAATGACCGACCAAAGTAGGCATATGTACTGCCTTTGACCAAAGAAATCCGCTGTGTGTGGTCAACGTTGACAACTCATAATACGAGTCACAAATGGTCAGAGGGGGAAACAATGGTTTGGGAATACCAGGTATCGACTAGCAAGCACAAGGTCCTTCAATAAGTTGTGCCACGGTGTGGATACCATGCACGATGACCAACCAAAGTAGGCGTATGTCACTAACCAGGACCAAAGAATTTCACTATGTGTGGTAAACTTTGACAACTCATATCATGAGTCACAAATGGTCAGAGTGGGAAACAATGGTTTGTGAATACTAGTTATCGACTAGAAAGTACAAATACCTTCAATATATAGTGGCACAGTGTGGCTACCATGCACAGTGACAACCAAAGTATGCATATGTCACTGACCATGACCAAAGAGTTTAACTTCATGTGGTTAACGTTGACAACTCACAACACGAGTCACAGATAGTCAGAGGGGGATAACAATGGTTTGGGATGACTAGCTATCAACTAGAAAGCACACACATCTTTAGACGTAGTGACACGGCGTGGTAACCATGTACAGTGACAAACCAAACTAGGCATTCGTCACTAATCATGAGCAAAAGAATTTCAAAGTGTGTGGTCAACGTTGAAAACTAATAACACGAGTAAAAATGGTCAGAGGGGGAAATAATGGGTTGGGAACACTAGTTATCAACTAGCAAGTATAACGACCTTCAACAAGTAGTGGAACGGTGTGGCTAGCGTTCACAGTGACCAACCAAAGGATGCATACAACACTGACTATGACCGAAGAAGTCCACAATGTGTGGTCATCATTGACAACTCATAACACGAGTCACAAATGGTGAGAGGGAGAGACAATGGTTTGGGGACCATATGTATCGACTAGAAACAAACATGAATTTCAATACGTAGTGGCACGGTGTGGCTACTATGCACACCAAACAACCAAACTAGGCATATGACACTGACCATGACCGAAGAATTTCAATATGGGTGGTCAGCGTTGACAACTCATAACAAGAGTCAGAAACGGTCTGAGGGGGAAACAATTGTATGGGAGTATCAGCTCTCAACTACCAAGTAGAACAACCTTCAATCAATAGTAGCACGGTGTGGCTACCATGCACACTGAACGACCAAAGTAGGCATATGTACTACCTTTGACCAAAGATATCCGCTGTGTGTGGTCAACGTTGATAACTCATTATATGAGTCACAAATGGTGAGAGGGGGAAACGATGGTTTTGGAACACCAGGTATCAACCAGCAAGCACAAGGACCTTCAATATGTTGTGGCACGGTGTGAATACCATGCACGATGACCAACCAAAGTAGGCATATGTCATTGACCATGACCAAAGAATGAAACTATGTGTGGTAAACGTTGACAACTCATAACAAAAGTCACAAATGGTCAGAGTGGGAAAAAATGGTTTGTGAATACTAGTTACCGACTAGCAAGTACAAATACCTTGAATATGTAGTGGCACAGTGTGGCTACCATGCACAGTGACCAACCAAAGTATGCATATGTCACTGACCATGACCAAAGAATTTCACTTCATGTGGTCAACGTTGACAACTCATAACAAAAGTCACAAATGGTCAGAGTGGGAAAAAATGGTTTGTGAATACTAGTTACCGACTAGCAAGTACAAATACCTTGAATATGTAGTGGCACAGTGTGGCTACCATGCACAGTGACCAACCAAAGTATGCATATGTCACTGACCATGACCAAAGAATTTCACTTCATGTGGTCAACGTTGACAACTCACAACACGAGTCACATATAGTCAGATGGGGATAACAATGGTTTGGGAAGACTAGCTATCAACTAGAAAGCACAAAGACCTTCAAGACATAGTGACACGGCTTGGTAACCATGTACAGTGACAAACCAAAGTAGGCATATGTCAGTAATCATGAGCAAAAGAATTTCACAGTTTGTGGTCAACGTTGAAAACTCATAACACGAGTCACAAATGGTCAGAGGGGTAAACAATGGGTTGGAAACACTAGTTATCAACTAGCAAGTACAAAGACCTTCAACAAGTAGTGGCACGGTGTGGCTAGCGTGCACAGTGACCAACCAAAGGATGCATACGTCACTGACTATGACCGAAGAAGTCTGCTATGTGTGGTCAACATTGACAACTCATAACTCAAGTCACAAATGGTCACAGGGAGGGACAATGGTTTTGGAACCATACGTATTGAGTAGAAAGGAAAAAGAACTTCAATACGTAGTAGCACGGTGTAGCTTCTATGCTTACCAAACAACCAAACTAGGCATTTGTCACTGACCATGACAGAAGAATTTCAATATGGGTGGTCAACGTTGACCACTCATAACACAAGTCACAAACGGTGAGAGGGGGAAACAATTGTTTGGGAATATCAGCTGTTAACTACCAAGTACAACGACCTTCAATCAGTAGTAGCATGGTGTGGCTACCATGCACAATGACTGACCAAAGTAGACATATGTACTGCCTTTGAACAAAGAAATCCGCTGTGTGTGGTCAGCGTTGACAACACATAATACGAGTCACAAATAGTCAGATGGGGGGACAATGGTTTGGGAACACCAGGTATCAACTAGCAAGCACAAGGAATTTCAATTATTTATGGCACGGTGTGGATACCATGCACGAGGACTAACCAAAGTAGGCACATGTCACTGACCATGACCAAAGAATGTCACTGTGTGGTAAACGTTTACAACTCATAACACAAGTCACAAATGGTCAGAGTATGAAACAATGGTTTGTGAATACTAGTTATCGAATAGCAAGTACAAATACTGTCAATATGTAGTCCCACCGTGTGGCTACCATGCACAGTGACCAACCAAAGTTTGCATATGTCACTGACCATGATCGAAGAATTTCACTTCATGTGGTCAACGCTGACATCTCACAACACCAGTCACAAATAGTCAGAGGGCGGTAACAATGGTTTGGGAAGACTAGCTATCAACTAGAAAGCACAATGACCTTCAAGACCTAGTGACATGGTGTGGTAACCACGTACAGTGACAAACCATAGTAGGCATATGCCACAAATCATGACCAAAAGAATTTCACAGTGTGTGATCAACGTTGGAAACTCATAACACGAGTCACAACTGGTCAGAGGTGGAAACAATCGGTTGGGAACACTAGTTATCAACTAGCAAGTACAAAGACCTTAAACAAGTAGTGGCACGGTGTGGCTATCGTGCACAGTGACCAACCAATGGATGTGTACATCACTGACTATGACGGAAGAAGTCCGTTATGTGTGGTCAACATATACAACTCATAACACGAGTGAAAAACGATCACAGGGAGAGACAATGGTTTGGGAACCATATGCATTGACTAGAAAGGACAAATAACTTCAATACGTAGTGGCACGGTGTGGGTACTATGCACACCGAACAACCAAATGAGGCATATGTCATTGACCATGACTGAAGAATATGAATATGGGTGGTCAACGTTCACCACTCATAACACAAGTTACAAACGGTCAGAGGGGGAAACAATGGTATTGGAATATCAGTTCTCAACTAGCAAATACAGCGACCTTCAATCAGTAGTAGCACGGTGTGGCTACCGTGCACAATGACCGTCCAGCGTAGGCATATGTACTGCCCTTGACCAAAGAAATCCACTGTGTGTGGTCAACGTTGACAGCTCATAATACGAGTCACAAATGGTCAGATGGGGAAACAATGGTTTGGGAACACCAGGTATCAACTAGCAAGCACAAGGACCTTCAATAAGTTGTGGCACGTTGTGGATACCATGCACGATGACCAACCAAAGTAGGCATATGTCACTGACCATGACCAAAGAATGTCACTATGTGTGGTAAACTGTGACAATTCATAACAGGAGTCACAAATGGTCAGAGTGGGGTACAATGCTTTGTGAATACTAGTTATTGACTAGCAAGTACAAATACCTCCAATATGTAGTGGCACAGTGTGGCTACCATGCACAGTGACCAACCAAAGTATGCATATGTCACTTTCCATGAACGAAGAAGTTCACTTCATGTGGTCAACATTGACAACTCAAAACACGAGTCACATATAGTCAGAGGGGGGTAACAATGGCTTGGGAAGAATAGCTATCAACTAGAAAGCACAAAGACCTTCAAGACGTAGTGACACGGCGTGGTAACCATGTAGAGTGACAAACCAAAGTTGACATATGTCACTAATCATGACCAAAAGAATTTCACAGTGTGTGGACAACTTGGAAAACTCATAACACGAGTCACAAATGGTCAGAGGGGGAAATAATGAGTTGGGAACACTAGTTATCAACTAGCAAGTCCAAAGACCTTCAACAAGTAGTGGCACGGTGTGGCTAGCGTGCACAGTGACCAGCCAAAGGATGCATACGTCACTGAGTATGACCGAAGAAGTCCGCTATGTGTGGTCAACATTTACAAATCATAACACAAGTCACAAATGGTCACAGGGAGAGACAATGGTTTTGGAACTATATGTATCGAGTAGAAAGGACAAAGAAATTCAATACGTAGTGGCACAGTGTGGCTTCTATGCTTACCAAACAACCAAACTAGGCATATGTCACTGACCATGACCGAAGAATTTCAATATGGGTGGTCAACGTTGACCACTCATAACACAAGTCACAAACGGTTAGAGGGGGAAACAATTGTGTGGGAATATCAGCTCTCAACTACCAAGTACAACGACCTTCAATCACTAGTAGCACGGTGTGGCTACCATGCACAATGACTGACCAAAGTAGACATATGTACTGCCTTTGACCAAAGAAATCCTCTGTGTGTGGTCAACGTTGACAACTCATAAGACGAGTCACAAATGGTCAGATGGGGGGACAATGGTTTGGGAACACCAGGTATCAACTAGCAAGCACAAGGACCCTCACGAAGTTGTGGCACAGTGTGGATACCATGCACGATAACTAACCAAAGTAGGCACATGTCACTGTCTAAAGGTGCATGCCGGATCAGATATGCGGATCTGACGTCAGATCCTTACTCACGGATCGGATCCAACTCCTGGATCCGGACTCTCGGATCTGGATCTCGGATCTGCGGATCCTTGGATCTTCGGATCTGACTCTCGGATCTATGTCAGATCCAACGTAGGTGTAGAATTTTAGCATGTATAACATTCCGTATTCAGCACGAGTTAACACTATTTAATGTAGTAGAGAATAATTCATACGTAGTACATGGCATTTTGTTCATATTTGTATGGTTTTCATTTCCAAAATGTGCCCTTCATGGCAGACTTCAAAATGCATATATATATGTCATCAAAGTCACCCACATCTGGACTCTCGGATCTCGGATCAGATCCAAGTAGTGAGATCCGGACTCTCGGATCCGGATCTGGATCCGGAATTGCAGATCTGACTCTCGGATCCATGGATTTGGTGTGCACCCTTATCACTGACCATGACCACAGAATGTCATTATGTGTGGTAAACTTTGACAACTCATAACACGAGTCACAAATGGTCAGGCTATGAAACAATGGTTTGTGAATACTAGTTATCCAGTCGCAAGTACAAATACCGTCAATATGTAGTCGCACAGTGTGGCTACCATGCACAGTGACCAACCAAAGTATGCATATGTCACTGACCATGATCAAAGAATTTCACTACATGCGGTCAACGCTGACAACTCACAACACGAGTCACAAACAGTCACAGGGGGGTAACAATGGTTTGGGAAGACTAGCTATCAACTAGAAAGCACAATGACCTTCAAGACGTAGTGACACAGTGTGGTAACCACGTACAGTGACAAACCAAAGTAGGCATATGCCACAAATCATGACCAAAATAATTTCAAAGTGTGTGGTCAACGTTGAAAACTTATAACACGAGTCACAAATGGTCAGAGGGGGAAACAATGGGTTGGGAACACTAGTTATCAACTAGCAAGTACAAAACCTTCAACAAGTAGTGGCACGGTGTGGCTAGCGTGCACAGTGACCAACCAAAGGATGCATACGTCACTGACTATGACCGAAGAAGTCCACTATGTGTTGTCAACATTGACAACTCAGAACACGAGTCACAAATGGTCAGAGGAAGAGACAATGGTTTGGGAACCATATGTATCGACTAGAAAGGAAAAAGAACATCAATACGTAGTGGCACGGTGTGGCTACTATGCACACCGAACAACCACACTAGGCATATGTCACTGACCATGACCGAATAATTTCAATATGGGTGGTCAACGTTGACCACTCATAACACGCGTCAGAAATGGTCAGAGGGGGAAACAATGGTCTGGGAATATCAGCTCTCAACTACCAAGTACAACGACCTTCAATCAGTAGTAGCACAGTGTGGCTACCATGCACAATAACCGACCAAAGTAGGCATATGTACTACCTTTGACCAAGGAAATCTGTTGTGTGTGGTCAACGTTGACAACTTATAATACGAGTAAAAAATGGTCACAGGGGGAAACAATGGGTTGGGAATACTAGTTATCGACTACAAAGTACAAATACCTTCAATATGTAGGGACACAGTGTGGCTACCATGCACACTGACCACCCAAAGTGCGCATATGTCACTGACCATGACCAAAGAATCTCACTTCATGTGGTCAACGTTGACAACTCACAACACGAGTCACAGATAGTCAGAGAGGGGTAACAATGGTTTTGGAAGACTAGCTATCAGCTAGAAAGCACAAAGACCTTCAAGACGTAGTGACTCGGCGTGGTAACCATGTACAGTGACAAACAAAAGTATGCATATGTCACTGGTTATGACCAAAAGAATTTCACAGTGTGTGGTCAACGTTGAGACTCATAACAAAAGTCACCAATGGTCAGAGGGGGAAACAATGGGTTGGAAACACTAGTTATCAACTAGCAAGTACAATTACCTTCAACAAGTAGTGGCACGGTGTGGCTAGCGTGCACAGTGACCAACCAAAGGATGCATACGTCACTGACTATGACCGAAGAAGTCCACTATGTGTGGTCAACCTTGACAACTCATAACACGAGTCACAAACGGTCAGAGGGGGAAACAATGGGTTGGAAACACTAGTTATCAACTAGCAAGTACAATTACCTTCAACAAGTAGTGGCACGGTGTGGCTAGCGTGCACAGTGACCAACCAAAGGATGCATACGTCACTGACTATGACCGAAGAAGTCCACTATGTGTGGTCAACCTTGACAACTCATAACACGAGTCACAAATGGCCAGAGGGAGAGACAATGGTTTGGGAACCATATGTATCGACTAGAAAGGAGAAAGAACTTCAATATGTAGTGGCATGGTGTGGCTTCTATGCACACCAAACAACCAAATTAGGCATATGTCACTGACCATGACCGAATAATTTCAATATGGGTGGTCAGCGTTCACCAACCATAAAACGAGTCACAAACGGTCAGAGGGGGAAACAATGGTCTGGGAATATCAGTTCTCAACTAGCAAGTACATCGACCTTCAATCAGTAGTAACACGGTGTAGCTACCATGCACGATGACCGACCAAAGTAGGCATATGTACTGCCTTTGACCAAAGAAATCCGCTGTGTCTGGTCAACGTTGACAACTCATAATACGAGTCACAAATGGTCAGAGAGGGAAACAATGGTTTGGGAACACCAGGTATCAACTAGAAAGCACAAGGAACTTCAATAAGTTGTGGCACGGTGTGGATACCATGCAGGATGACCAACCAAAGTAGGCATATGTCACTTACCACATCCAAAGAATGTCACTATGTGTGGTAAACTTTGACAACTCATAAGACGAGTCACAAATGGTCAGAGTGGGCAGCAATGGTTTGTGAATACTAGTTATCAAGTAGCAAGTACAAATACCTTCAATATGTAGTGGCACAGTGTGGCTACCATGCACAGTGACCAACCAAGGTATGCATATGTCACTGACCATGACCAGAGAATTTCACTTCATGTGGTCAATGTTGACAACTCACAACAAGAGTCACAGATAGTCAGAGGGGGGTAACAATGGTTTGGGAAAACTAGCTACCAATTAGAAAGCACAAAGGCCTTCAAGACATAGTGACACGGCGTGGTAACCATGTACAGTGACAAACCAAAGTAGGCATATTTCACTAATCATGACCAAAAGAATTTCACAGTGTGTGGTCAACGTTGAAAACTCATAACACGAGTCACAAATGGTCAGAGGGGGAAACAACGGGTTGGGAACACTAGTTATCAACTAGAAAGTACAAAGACCTTCAACAAGTAGTGGTACGGTGTGGCTAGCGTGCACAGTGACCAACCAAAGGATGCATACGTCACTGACTATGACCGAAGAAGTCCACTATGTGTGGTCAACATTGACAACACATAACACGAGTCAAAAATGGTCTGAGGGGGAGACAATGGTTTGGGAACCATATGTATCCACTAGAAAGGACAAAGAACTTCAATTCTTAGTGGCACGGTGTGGCTACTATGCACACCAAATAACCTAACTAGGCATATGCCACTGACCATGACGGAAGAATTTCAATATGGGTGGTTAACATTCACCACTCATAACACGAGTCACAAACGGTCAGAGGGGGAAACAATGGTCCGGGAATATCAGTTCTCAACTAGCAAGTACAACGACCTTCAATCAGTAGTAGCACAGTGTGGCTACCATGCACAATGACCGACCAAAGTGGGCATATGTACTGCCTTTGACCAAANACCAAATAACCTAACTAGGCATATGCCACTGACCATGACGGAAGAATTTCAATATGGGTGGTTAACATTCACCACTCATAACACGAGTCACAAACGGTCAGAGGGGGAAACAATGGTCCGGGAATATCAGTTCTCAACTAGCAAGTACAACGACCTTCAATCAGTAGTAGCACAGTGTGGCTACCATGCACAATGACCGACCAAAGTGGGCATATGTACTGCCTTTGACCAAAGAAATCCGTTGTGTGTGGTCGACGTTGACAACTCATAATACGAGTCATAAATGGTCAGATGGGGAAACAATGGTTGGGGACCACCACGTATCAATTAGCAAGCACAAGGACCTTCAATAAGGTGTGGCAAGGTGTGGATACCATGCACGATGACCAACCAAAGTAGGCATATGTCTCTGACCATGACCAAAGAATGTCACTATTAGTGGTAAACTTTGACAACTCATAACATGAGTCACAAATGGTCAGAGTGGGAAACAATGGTTTGTTTCCCCCTCTGACCCTTTGTGATTCGTGTTATGAGTTTTCAACGTTGACCACACACTGTGAAATTCTTTTGGTCATGATTAGTGACATATGCCTACTTTGGTATGTCACTGTACATGGTTACCACGCCGTCTCACTTTGTCTTGAAGGTCTTTGTGCTTTCTAGTTGATACCTAGTCTTCCCAGACCATTGTTACCCCCCTCTGACTATCTGTGACTCGTGTAGTGAGTTGTCAACGTTGACCACATGAAGTGAAATTCTTTGGTCATGGTCAGTGACATATGCATACTTAGGTTGGTCACTGTGCATGGTAGCCACACTGTACCACTACATATTGGAGGTGTTTGTACTTGCTAGTCGATAACTAGTATTCACAAACTATTGTCTCCCACTCTGACAATTTGTGACTCGTGTTATGAGTTGTCAAAGTTTACTACACATAGTGACATTCTTTGGTCATGGTCAGTGACACATGCCTACTTTGGTTGGTCATCGTGCATGGTATCCACACCGTGCCACAAATTATTGAAGGTCCTTGTGCTTGCTAATTGATACCTGGTGTTCCCAAATCGTTGTTTCCCCCCCTGACAATTTGTGACTCGTATTATGAGTTGTCAACGTTGACCACGCACAGCGAATTTCTTTGGTCAAAGGCAGTACATATGCCTACTTTGGTCGGTCTTTTGTGCATGGTAGCCACAACGTGCTACTACTGATTGAAGGTCGTTGTACGTGCTTGTTGAGAACTGATATTCCCAGACCATTGTTTTCCCCTCTGACCGTTTGTGACTCGTATTATGGTTGGTGAACGTTGACAACCCATATTGAAATTATTCGGTCATGGTCAGTGACATTTGCCTAATCTGGTTGTTCGGTGTGCATAGTAGCCACTACGTGCCACTACGTATTGGAGTTCTTTGTCCTTTCTAGTCAATACATATGGTTCCCAAACCACTGTCTCTCCCTCTGACTATTTGTGACTCGTGATATGAGTTGTATATGTTGACCACACATAGTGGAATTCTTCGGTCATAGTCAGTGATGTTTGCATCCTTTACTTGGTCACTGTGCACGCTTGCCACACCGTGCCACTACTGGTTGAAGGTCTTTGTACTTGCTAGTTGATAACTAGTGTTCCCAACCCATTGTTTCCCCCTCTGACCATTTGTGACTCGTTTTGTGAGTTTTCAACTTCGACGACACACTGTAATATTCTTTTGGTCATGATTAGTGACATATGCCTGCTTTGGTTTGTGAGTGTACATGGTTACCACGCCGTGTCACTACGTCTTGAAGGTCTTTGTGCTTTCTAGTTGAAAGCTAGTCTTCCCAAACCATTGTTACCCCCCTCTGACTATTTGTGTCTCGTGTTGTGAGGTGTGAACGTTGACCACATGAAGTGAAAATATTTGGTCATGGTCAATGACATGTGCATACTTTGGTTGGTCACTGTGCATGGTAGCCACACTGTGCCACTACATATTGAAGGTATTTGTACTTGCTAGTCGATAACTAGTATTCACAAACCATTGTTTCCCACTATGACCATTTGTGACTAGTGTTATGAGTTGTCAACGTTTACCACATATAGTGAAATTCTTTGGTCATGGTTAGTGACATACGCCTACTTTGGTTGGTCATCGTGCATGGTATCCACTCCTTGCCACAACGTATTGAAGGTCCTTGTGCTTGCTAGTTGATACCTGGTGTTTCCCGACCACTGTTATGAGTTGTCAATGTTGACCACACACAGCGGATTTGTTTGGTCAAAGGCAGTACATATGCCTACTTCGTTCGGTCATTGTGCATGGTAGGCACACCGTGCTACTACTGATTGAAGGTCGTTGTACTTTCTAGTTGAGAACTGGTATTCCCAGACCGGTGCTTATCCCTCTGACCATTTGTGACTGGTGTTATGGCTGGTGAACGTTGACAACCCATATTGAAATTATTCTGTCATGGTCAGTGATATATGCCTAGTTTGGTTGTTGGGTGTGCATAGTAGCCACACTGTGCCACTACGTATTGAAGTTCTTTGTCCTTTCTAGTCGACACATATGGTTCTCAAACCATTGTATATCCATCTGACCATTTGTGTCTCGTGTTATGAGTTGTCAAAGTTGACCACACATAGTGGAGTTCTTCGGTCATAGTCATTGACGTATGCATCCTTTAGTTGGTCACTGTGCAGGCTTGCCACACCGTGCCACTACTTGTTGAAGGTCTTTGTACTTGCTAGTTCATAACTAGTGTTCCCAGCCCATTGTTTCCCCCTCTGACCCTTTGTGACTCGTGTTATGAGTTTTCAACGTTGACCACACACTGTGAAATTCTTTTGGTCATGATTAGTGACATATGCCTACTTTGGTATGTCACTGTACATGGTTACCACACCGTGTCACCTCGCCTTGAAGGTCTTTGTGCATTCTGGTTGATAGCTAGTCTTCCCAAACCATTGTTACTCCCCTCTGACTATCTGTGACTCGTGTTGTGAGTTGTCAATGTTGACCACATGAAGTGAAATTCTTTGGTCATGGTCAGTTACATATGCATACTTAGGTTGGTCACTGTGCATGGTAGCCACACTGTACCACTACATATTAGAGGTATTTGTACTTGCTAGTTGATAACTAGTATTCACAAACAATTGTTTCCCACTCTGACCATTTGTGACTCATGTTATGAGTTGTCAAAGTTTACCACACATAGTGACATTCTTTGGTCATGGTCAGTGACACATGCCTACTTTGGTTGGTCATCGTGCATGGTATCCACACCGTGCCACAACTTATTGAAAGTCCTTGTGTTTGCTAATTGATACCTGGTGTTCCCAAATCGTTGTTTCCCCCCCTGACCATTTGTGACTCGTATTATGAGTTGTCAACGTTGACCACACACAGCGGATTTCTTTGGTCAAAGGCAGTACATATGCCTACTGTGGTCGGTCATTTGTGCATGGTAGCCTCACCGTGCTACTACTGATTGAAGTTCGTTGTACGTGCTAGTTGAGAACTGATATTCCCAGACCATTGTTTTCCCCTCTGACCATTTTTGACTCGTGTTATGGTTGGTGAACGTTGACAACCCATATTGAAATTATTCGGTCATGGTCAGTGACATAGGCCTAGTTTGGTTGTTCGGTGTGCATAGTAGCCACACCGTGCCACTACCTATTGAAGTTCTTTGTCCTTTCTAATCGATACATATGGTTCCCAAACCAGTGTCTCTCCCTCTGACCATTTGTGACTCGTGATATGAGTTGTATATGTTGAGCACACATAGTGGACTTCTTCGGTCATAGTCAGTGATGTTTGCATCCTTTAGTTGGTCACTGTGCACGCTTGCCACACCGTGCCACTACTTGTTGAAGGTCTTTGTACTTGCTAGTTGATAACTAGTGTTCCCAACCCATTGTTTCCCCCTCTGACCATTTGTGACTCGTGTTATGAGTTGTCAATGTTGACCACACATAGTGGACTTCTT
>SZWC01011007.1:43265-62905 GCA_023375785.1 Penium margaritaceum | reverse complement strand
CATAGCACTCACATTTGCTCCAGTGGTCTGCCCTGTGGTAGCCACTGTTGAGTTTGAGGACTGCCCTGCGGCAGTCCCCACTCCTCCTGATGGGTCAACCATTTTTGTTGCCCTTATCTGCTTCCCACGTCTCTGCTGCGTTGAGGCCGATGTAGGCTGATGTTAGCTGATGTCTGCTACCGGTTTTAGGATGCAGATCCGTTGCTTACCCCTTCAGCCGATGTTCACCTGCAGACAGAGAAGATATCTACACCAACACACCCAGGGTCTTGCCACCAAGGGCAGAGCTTGTCCTGGTTGGGACTCAAGGGTCGTGCCTCCAAGGGCAGAGCTTTTCCTTGGTCCCTGTGTGCTGAGTGCAGACCAAGCCGTTGAAGTTGATGAAGCTGATGGAGCTGATGGAGCTGATGGAGCCGGCGTGCGCACCTGGAGAGAGCGTACCAGAGTTGAGCGAAGCGTGCCTTACAACTGGTCAGTGTGGGCCCATAACCCTTTGTCAACCGGCCTGAGGCAAACGGACTAGAAAACAGGGCCGACACAATAGCACCTGCCGTCCGCTCCTAGCATTTCAGCTAGGAGAAGATATCACCCTCAGGATCACGGTTCCACACTGAGCAGTTCCTAGGCAATCACTTGCTAGCAACTGTGTCCACTTAACACTTGGTCACTTTCGCGCGAGGTGCTAGTCAAAGACTAACTCCTGGGGCTTAGACCAACCAGTGTCTTCTTTATACTGTTCCTTAGTTGGACAACTCTGTGAGGAGCATCTAAGGCCAGATTGTGTAATTAGAATGAGGAATGAGCCTGGTACATATAGTCCTAGGCCTGGCTTCTAAGGTGTGTGGATAGTGGCACTTTTGGGGTGGTCACTCCACACCACCTCACCAGTCCGCCAATTGGCGCATCCACTGACCGCCAAGTGGCGCACTCTCCTCATGCATGGAGAAATGTCTAAGACACTTCCCCTGTGCTGGAAAGGTAAAAAACCTTCTGCGCACATCAAGACTCGATCGTAGGACCTGTTGTTCCTAAGTCCAACATGCTATCCGTTGCGCTACACTTCTGGTATCTCGCTTGGACTTGCACCGCGAACAAGGTTTGGGGGACTTACTCCAAGGGAGCAGTGCATGCCCAACCTGTCCGTCAAGCCATAGCAGTGGCCATGGGGCATAGAAGAACAACAGGCATATGTTACTGACCATGACCGAGGAATTTCAATATGGGTGGACAACGTTCACCACTCATGACACGAGTTAGAAACGGTCAGAGGGGGAAACAATGGTCTGGAAATATCTGTTATCAACTAGCAAGTACAACGACCTTCAATCAGTAGTAGCACGGTATGGCTACCATGCACAATGGCCGACCAAAGTAGGCATTTGTACTGCCTTTGACCGAAGGAATTCGCTGTGTGTGGTCAATTTTGACAACTCATAATACGAGTCAGAGCTGTTCAGATGGGGGAAACAATGGTTTGGGAACATCAGGTATCAACTAGGAAGCACAAGGACCTTCAACAGATTGTGGCACGGTGTGGATACCATGCACGATGACCAACCAAAGTAGGCATATGTCAATGACCATGACCAAAGAATGTCACTATGTGTGGTAATATTTGACAACTCATAACACGAGTCACAAATGGTCAGAGTGGGAAACAATGGTTTGTGAATACTAGTTATCGAGTAGCAAGTACAAATACCTCCAAGATGTAGTGGCACACTGTGGCTACCATGCACAATGACTAACCAAAGTATGCATATGTCACTGACCATGACCAAAGAATTTCACTTAATGTGGTCAACGCTGACAACTCACAACACGAGTCACAAATAGTCAGAGGGGGATAACAATGGTTTTGGGAAGACTAGCTATCAACTAGAAAGCACAATGACCTTCAATAAGTAGAGGCACTGTGTGGTTACCGTGCACAGTGACCAACCAAAGTAGTCATATGTCACTGACCATGACCAAACGAATTTCATAGTGTGTGGTCAACGTTGATAACTCGTAACACGAGTCACACATGGTCAGAGGGGGAAACAATGGATTGGGAACACTAGTTATCAACTAGCAAGTACAAAGACCTTGAAAAAGTAGTGGCACAGTGTGGCTAGCGTGCACAGTGACCAACCAAAGGATGCATACGTCACTGACTATGACCGAAGAAGTCCACTATGGGTGGTCAATATTGACAACTCATAACAGGAGTCACAAATGGTCAGAGGGAGTGACAATGGTTCGGGAACCATATGTATCGACTAGAAAGAACAAAGAACTTCAATACGTAGTGGCACGGTGTGGCTACTATGCACACCGAACAACCAAAGTAGTCATATGTCACTGACCATGACCGGAGAACTTCAGTATGGGTGGTCCCCGTTCACCATTCATAACACGAGTCACAAACGGCAAGAGGGGGAAACAATGGTCTGGGAATATCAGTTCTCAACTAGCAAGTACAACAACCTTCAATCAGTAGTAGCACGGTGTGGCTACCATGCACAATGACCGACCAAAGTAGGCATATGTACTGCATTTGACCAAAGAAATCTGCTGTGTGTGGTCAACGTTGACAAGTCAAAATACGAGTCACAAATGGTCAGATGGGGAAGCAATGGTTTGGGAACACCAGGTATCAACTAGCAAGCACAAGGACATTAAAAAGTTGTGGCACGGTGTGGACACCATGCACGATGACCAACCAAAGTAGGCATATGTCACTGACCACTACCAAAGAATGTCACTATGTGTGGTAAACCTTGACAACACATAAATTAGTCACAAATGGTCAGAGAGGAAAACAATGGTTTATGGATACTAGATGTAAACTAGCAAGTACAAATACCTTCAATATGTAGTGGCAAAGTGTTGCTACCATGCACAGTGACCAACCAAAGTATGCATATGTCACTGACCATGACCAACGAATTTCACTTTATGTGGTCAACATTGATAACTCACAACACGAGTCACAGATAGTCAGAGGGAGGTAACAATGGTTTGGGAAGACTAGCAATCAACTAGAAAGCACAAAGACCTTCAAGACGTAGTGACACGGCGTGGTAACCATGTACAGTGACAAACCAAAGTACGCATATGTCACCAATCATGACCAAACGAATTTCACAGTGTGTGGTCAATGTTGAAAACTCATAACACGAGTCACAAATGGTCAGAGGGAGAAACAATGGGTTGGGAACACTAGTTATCAACTAACAAGTACAAAGACCTTCAACAAGTAGTGGCACGGTGTGGCTAGCGTGCACAGTGACCAACCAAAGGATGCATACGTTACTGACTATGACCGAAGAAGTCCAACATGTGTGGTCAACATTGACAGCTCAAAGCACGAGTCACAAATTGTCAGAGGGAGAGACAATGGTTTGGGAAGTATATGTATCGACTAGAAAGGACAAAGAAATTCAATACATAGTGGCACGGTGTGGCTACTATGCACACTAAACAACCATACTAGGCATATGTCACTGACCATGACCGAAGAATTTCAATATGGATGGTCAACGTTCACCACTCATAACACGAGTCACAACGGTCAGAGGGGGAAAGAATGGTCTGGGAATATCAGTTCTAAACTAGCAAGTAGAACAACCTTCAATCAGTAGTAGCACGGTGTGGCTACCATGCACAATGACCAGCCAACGTAGGCATATGTACTGCCTTTGACCAAAGACATATGCTGTGTGTTGTCAACGTTGACAACTCATAATACGAGTCACAAATGGTCAGATGGAGAAACAATGGTTTGGGAACGCCAGGTATCAACTAGCAAGCAAAAGGGCCTTCAATTAGTTGTGGCACGGTGTGGATACCATGCACGATGACCAACCAAAGTAGGCATAGGTCACTAACCATGACCAAAGAATGTCACTATGTGTGGTAAACGTTCACAACTCATAACACGAGTCACAAATGGTCAGAGTGGGAAATAATGGTTTGTGAATACAAGCTATCGACTAGCAAGTACAAAGACCTTCAATATATAGTGGCACAGTGTGGCTACCATGCATAGTGACCAATCAAAGTATGCATATGTCACTGACCATGACCAAATAAATTCACTTCATGTGGTCAAAGCTGACAACTCACAACACGAGTCACAAATAGTCAGAGGGGGGTAACAATGGTTTGGGATGACTAGCTATCAACTAGAAGGCACAATGACCTTCAAGACGTAGTGACACGGTGTGGTAACCATGTACAGTAGCAAACCAAAGTAGGCATATGCCACTAATCATGACCAAAATAATTTCAAAGTGTGTGGTCAACGTTGAAAACTTATAATACGAGTCACAAATGGTCAGAGGGGGAAACAATGGGTTGGGAACACTAGTTTTCAACTAGCAAGTACAAATACCTTCAACAAGTAGTGGCACGGTGTGGCTAGAGTGCACAGTGACCAATCAAAGGATGCATACGTCATTGACTATGACCGAAGAAGTCCATTATATGTGGTCAATATTGACAACTCATAACACGAGTCACAAATGGTCCGAGGGAGAGACAATGGTTTAGAACCATATATATCGAATAGAAAGGACAAAGAACTTCAATACGTAGTGGCACGATGTGGCTACTATGCACACCAAACAACCAAACTAGGCATATGTCACTGACCATGACTGGAGAATTTCAACATTGGTGGTCAACGTTCACCACTCATAATACGAGTCACAAACGGCCAGAGTGGGAAACAAGGATCTGGGAATATCAGTTCTCAACTAGCAAGTACAAATACCTTCAATCAGTAGTAGCACGGTGTGGCTATCATGCACAATGACCGACCAAAGTAGGCATATGTACTGCCTTTGACCAAAGAAATCCGCTGTGTGTGGTCAACGTTGACAACGCATAATACGAGTCACAAATGGTCCGATGGCGAAACGATGGTTTGGGAACACCAGGTATAAACTAGCAAGCACAATGACCTTCAATAAGTTGTGGCACGGTATGGATACCATGCACGATGACCAACCAAAGTAGGCATATGTCACTGACCATGACCAAAGAATGTCACTATATGTGGTAAACGTTGACAACTCATAACACGAGTCACGAATGGTCAGAGTGGGAAACAATGGTTTGTGAATACTAGTTATCAACTAGCAAGTATAAATACCTTCAATATGCAGTGGCACAGTGTGGCTACCATGCATAGTGACCAACCAAAGTATGCATATGTCACTGTGTTGACCAAAACATTTCACTTCATGTGGTCAACGCTGACAACTCACAACACGAGTCACAAAGAGTCAGAGGGGGGTAACAATGGTTTGGGAAGACTAGCTATCAACTACAAAGCACAATGAAATTCAAGACATAGTGACACGGTGTGGTAACCATGTATTGTGACAAACCAAAGTAGGCATATGCCACTAATCATGACCAAAAGAATTTCACAATGTGTGGTCAACGTTGAAAACTCATAACACGATTCACAAATGGTCAGAGGGGGAAACAATGGGTTGGGAACACTAGTTATCAACTAGCAAGTACAAAGACCTTCAAAAAGTAGTGGCACGGTGTGGCTAGCGTGCACAGTGACCAACCAAAGGATGCATACGTGTCAGAATTATGTCCATGTCAAGGCAGGACATCTGATGGGTTCATCCCCGGAATTCACTGGCTCATCTCTGTTGGAAATTCCGGGCACTCTCAATAACGGTTCAAGCCTCGGCATGACCCACCTTGGTCCCATCATTCACGAACCGTTGACGAAGAGAGGCAACCAACGGCACGTTACCAAGTAATCCCATAATTAGCGGCCCGACCGCAAGCACGTCTGGCTAGTGCACAAGAAGCCGTTGCATATACTTTTTCCTGTTCTGTCTTTGATATAAGGAGGATGTTCATTCCCTCGTAGTTTAACCATAACAGTTCCGTTCATTTCTGTTCCCTTATGGTTCCGTGGCTTCACCGCCGTGTTCTCGCTCTGCTCGCCCTTCGCTCTCGTCGCCTTCGCTCACGATTCCCGGCTCACTCTTTGCTTCTTCACTCTTGACTCTTCGTCCAAAGTGAACACATCACTCGCTTCGCTCTCTTGCTCTCTCACTACCCTCTGTCCACCTCGGTGCTCCGGTGCCTCAAGCCTATGTGACTACCTCCTTGGGACTGGACTTGCCTCCTTACTCCCGTCATCCTGCCGACACGCTCCTGCATGCTCCAGCGCTTCTGCTCGCTTCTGCTCCTGTCGTCCTCACTCATTGCATTCTTTTGACATGGTATCAGAGCGTCAGGCGACATCACCCGGTGCCCCGTGACCTCGTGACCACTCTGCCGCCATGCTCACTTCACCGCTTTGATCTGCATTCCTCTGCCATCGCGACCACCACTTTGCACCTTTCTGCTTTGATCGCAGCTGACATCAGTAGTACTACTTGGAATGTTTCTCGCATTGAAGTAACCTCTCGTCATCCTGAGGAAGCCCTGCACCCAGTCCGTGCCCGTGGCCAACAATCAGTGACTCGTCGTCCACGAAAGCTGCCAGCAGCTCCCGAGCCGCCTTCTGCTGTCAACTTATTGGAAGCTTCCTGCTGCTATCCGCCAACTGCCTCTAATCCTCTCAGCCCTTGCAAGCATCCTTGTCTCTCTCATCTCCTTTCATCAATCCCAATCTGCGTCCTCTGCCCTATCCTTTCTTTCCAATTTTTCTGCGCTCATCATGTCAAGTCACATCCTCGCATCGCCATCCCGTGTCGCCAGTAGCAGCAGCGGAACTCCCGCCTTCGGGAAATCGGATACCACCAGTCTTCCTGATCCCTTTGCGAGCCAACTGGGGAACAAGCCGTCACTCTCCCGATATCAGCGGACCAGTGTCTCTGCCCGTCATGTGACTCCCTCCGTTGCAACCAGTTTCCTCTAACTGCCAGGATATCGGACACCGCCAGTCTTCCTGCCTGTCGGTCTCAGGCCAACTGGGGAACAAGCCGTCACTCTCCTGGAAGCAGAGCAATTGGATGCCTTGCTTGTGATTTTCACCATGCCGCAATCTCCAGTCCCCTCCCTCCGTCACATCTTCATCGGGCTCTCCCTCCTCCATTTCTACGTTTTCTTCATCTTCATCTGCTTCCCTCCTAATCATCGCCATCTGTGGCCCTCCTCGTCTCGACTCAATCTCTCTCCTCCAAATCGCGCTTTGTCATCATCCGTGCTGCCCCTGCAAGTAGTCTCCTTCGTCAACACCCGCAGCGCACGTGGTTTTGCACCTGCGCCCACTCATCCATCAGCCACCTCCACATGCCTCCACTTCCGCATCATCCTTCCGCTCGGTACAAGGATCTGCCCGGTCGCATCGCCCATTCCGCGACGACCTGCGCCCACGCCGAACCTTCCTCAGTGCACGTGGTCTCGCCCTTGCACCCACTCTGCCATCTCTCAAATCCTCATTCATCGTCTGCCTCCATCTCCTCCCTTCCTCTGCATCTATCTCACCTACATTCATATCATGGACAAGCTGTCCACTGCGTGGACTGATCTCCCTGTTTTTGTCCCCAATGCCAGCAACATCCTCAGCTGGTCAGAAAATGTCATTTCCAGTGCACGCAACATCTACATTAACGAATACAAAGTGACAGGGATGCTGCTTGCCAAGTATGACCACCTCCACAGCAACCTGCAACAGCCCAAAGATTACGACGCCAACCTCACTGCCATTTGGAGAGTACTAAGGACGCGTCTTGCTCCTATCTACCACTTCATTGAACAACAAAATGACATTGCAGCTCAGCGATGGTACTCCCTGCTGGAGTGTGCATGGTCCAGACGGTCCTACTATCTCCACATCTGCTATGTGGACATCTTCTCCACTCTGCCAGAAATCCCCAAGCTATCCTTTATTCCAGAAGACAACAAAGCTGATGTCTCAGCAACCAACGTCGACGAATGGCAGCAGATCTTTTACGCAAAGTTCAAACCCTATCACCTCTTCGACTTCCCCACTGTGAGGTCTCTTGTTCTAGCACCACTCTACTGCTGTCCTAGCAAACACTACTATCCCGGCGAGTTTCATGCTCAGCTAGACCGTTTCAGCACAGAACTCAGACGTGGGCTTCGTACACTTGTCGACCCGACACTTCACTTTCTCCTGGCCAAGCATAACCACAACTTACCCCTCATGTGGCAAGGCCTATCACCTACTGCGGAGGGTCGGTGAAGTACAACTCAATGGGAAACAATAGAAGAAGCTGGAGAGATCTCCTGCCTTGACATATTCAATGGGGGTGTCAGAATTATGTCCCTGTCAAGGCAGGACATCTGATGGGTTCATCCCCGGAAGTCCCTGGCTCCTTTCTCTCGGAAATACTGGGCACTCTCAATAACGGTTCAAGCCTCGGCATGAATCACCTCGGTCCCATCACAAACGAACCGTTGACGATGAGAGCAAACCAACGGCACGATACCGAGTAATCCCCTAATAAGCGGCCCGACCGCAAGCACGTCCGGCTAGTGCACAAGAAGCCGTTGCATATGCTTTGTCCTATTCTGTCTTTGATATAAGGATGATGTTCATTCCCTCGTAGTTTAACCATAACCATTCCATTCATTTCTGTTCCCTTATGGTTCCGTGGCTTCGCTGTCGTATTCTCGCTCTGCTCGCCCTTCGCTCTCATCGCCTTCACTCACCATTCCTGACTCACTCTTCGCTTCGTCACTC
Source organism: Penium margaritaceum (assembly GCA_023375785.1). NCBI lineage: Eukaryota > Viridiplantae > Streptophyta > Zygnematophyceae > Desmidiales > Peniaceae > Penium > Penium margaritaceum. The sequence goes on along the minus strand of SZWC01011007.1, from coordinate 54,231 downwards.
TCGACTCTTCGTCCAAAGTGAACACATCACTCGCTTCACTCTCGCGCTCTCTCACTGCCCTCTGTCCACCTCGGAGCTCCGGTGCCTCAAGCCTATGTGACTACCTCCTTGAGACCGGACTTGCCTCCTTACTCTCGTCATCCCGCTGACACGCTCCTGCATGCTCCAGTGCTTCTGCTCGCTTCCGCTCCTGTCGTCCTCATTCATTGCATTCTTCTGACAATACGTCACTGACTATGACCAAAGAAGTCCACTATGTGTGGTCAAAATTGACAACTCATAACACGAGTCACAAATGGTCAGAGGGAGAGACCATGGTTTGGGAACCATATGTATCGACTAGAAAGGACAAAGAACTTCAATACGCAGTGGCACGTTGTGGCTACTATGCACACCGAACAACCAAACTAGGCATATGTCACTGACCATAACCGAAAAATTTCAATATGGGTGGTCAACGTTGACCAACCAAAGTAGGCATATGTACTGCCTTTGACCAAAGAAATCCGCTCTGTGTGGTCAACGTTGACAACTCATAATACGAGTCACACATGGTCCGATGGGGAAACAATGGTTTGGGAACACCAGGTATCAACTAGCAAGCACACGGACCTTCAATAAGTTGTGGCACGGTGTGGATACCATGCACGATGACCAACCAAAGCAGGCATATGTCACTGACCATTACCAAAGAATGTCACTATGTGTGGTAAACGTTGACAACTCATAACACGATTCACGAATGGTCAGGGTGGGAAACAATGGTTTGTGAATACTAGTTATCGACTAGAAAATACAAATACCTTCAATATATAGTGGCACAGTGTGCCTACAATGCACAGTGACCAACCAAAGAATGCATGTGTCACTGACCATCACCAAATAATTTCACTTCATGTGGTCAACGTTGACAACAAACAACACGAGTCACAGATAGTCAGAGGGGTTAACAATGGTTTGGGAAGACTAGCTATCAACTCGAAAGCACAAAGACCTTCAAGACGTAGTGACACGGCGTGATAACCATGTACAGTGACTGACCAAAGTAGGCACATGTCACTAATCATGACCACAAGAATTTCACTATGTGTGGTCAACGTTGAAAACTCATAACACGAGTCACAAATGGTAAGAGGGGAAAACAATGGGTTGGGAACACTAGTTATCAACTATCAAGTGCAAAGACCTTCAACAAGTAGTGGCACGGTATGGCTAGCGTGCATAGTGACCAACCAAAGGATGCATACGGCACTGACTACGACTGCAGAAGTCGACTATGTGTGGTCAACATTGACAACTCATAGCACGAGTCACAAATGGTCAGGGGGAGAGACAATGGTTTGAAAACCATATGTATGAACTATAAAGGACAAAGAACTTCAATACGTAGTGGCATGGTGTGGCTACTATGCACATTGAACAACCAAACTAGGCATATGTCACTGATCATGACCGAAGAATTTCAATATGGGTGGTCAACGTTCACCACTCATAACCCCAGTCACAAACGGTAAGAGGGGGAAACAATGGTCTGGGAATATAACTAGCAAGTACAACGACCTTCAATCAGTAGTAGCACGGTGTGGCTACCATGCACAATGACCGACCAGAGAAGGCATATGTACTGCCCTTGACCAAAGAAATCCGCTATTTGTGGTCAACGTCAACAACTCATAATACGAGTCACAAATGGTCGGCTGGGAAAACAATGGCTTGGGAACACCAGGTATCTACTAGCAAGCACAAGGGCCTTCAATAAGTTGTGGCAAGGTCTAGAAACCATGCATAATGACCAACCAAAGTAGGCATATGTCACTGACCATGACCAAAGAATGTTACTATGTGTGGTAAAATTTGACAACGCATAACACGAGTCACAAATGGTCAGAGTGGGAAACATTGGATTGTAAATACTAGTTATTGACTAGCAAGTACAAATACATTCAATATGTAGTGGCTCAGTGTGGCTACCATGCACAGTGACCAACCAATGTATGCATATGTCACTGACCATGACCAAAGAATTTCACTTCATGTGGTCAACGGTGACAACTCACAACACGAGTCACAAATAGTCAGAGGGTGGTAACAATGGTTTGGGAAGACTAGCTATCAACTAGAAAGCACAAAGACCTTCAAGATGTAGTGACACGGCATGGTAACCATGTACAGTGACTAACCAAAGTAGGCATATGTCACTAATCATGACCAAAAGAATGTTACAGTGTGTGGTCAACGTTGAAAACATATCAAACGAGTCACAAATGGCCAGAGGGGGAAACAATGGGTTGGGAACACTAGTTATCAACTAGCAATTACAAAGACCGTCAACAAGTAGTGCCATGGTGTGGCTAGCTTGCACAGTGACCAACCAAAGGATGCATACGTCACTGACTATGACAGAAGAATACCACAATGTGTGGTCAACGTTGACAACTCATAACACGAGTCAAAAATGGTAGAGACAATGGTTTGGGAACCATATGTATTGACTAGAAAGGACAAAGAACTTGAATACGTAGTGGCACAGTGTGGCTACTATGCACACCGAAAAACCAAACTAGGCATATGTCACTGACCATGACAGAACAATTTCAATATGGGTGGACAACGTTGACCAATCATAACACGAGTCACAAATGGTCACAGGGGGAAACAATGGTCTGGGAATATCAGTTCTCAACTAGCAATTACAACGACCTTCAATCAGTAGAAGTACGGTGTGGCTACCATGCACAAAGACCGACCAAAGTAGGCATATGTACTTCCTTGGACCAAAGAAATCCGTTATATGTGATCAACGTTGACAACTCATAATACGAGTCACAAATGGTCACAGGGGAAAACAATGGTTTGGAAACACCAGGTATCAACTAGCAATCACAAGGACCTTCAATAAGTTGTGGCACGGTGTGGATACTATGCACGATGACCAACCAAAGTTGGCATATGTCACTAATCATGACCAAAGAATGTCACTATGTGTGGTAACTTTTGACAGTACATAACAGGAGTCACAAATGGTCAGAGTGGGAAACAATGGTTTGTGAATACTAGTTATCATGTAGCAAGTACAAATACCTTCAATATGTAGTGGCACAGTGTGGCTACCATGCACAGTGACCAACCAAAGTATGCATATGTCACTGGCCATGACCAAAGAATTTCACTTCATGTGGTCAATGTTGACAACTCCCAACACGAGTCACACATAGTCAGAGGTGGGTAAAAATGGTTTGGGAAGACTAGCTATCAACGAGAAAGCACAAAGACCTTCAAGACGTAGTGACACGGCGTGGTAACCATGTCCAGTGACAAACCAAAGTAGGCATATGTCACTAATCATGACCAAAATAATTTCACAGTGTGTGGTCAACGTTGAAAACTCATGACACGAGTCACAAATGGTCAGAGGGGGAAACAATGGGTTGGGAACACTAGTTATCAACTAGCAAGTACAAAGACCTTGAGCAAGTAGTGGCACGGTGTGGCTAGAATGCACAGGGACCAACTAAAGGATGCATACGTCCCTGACTTTGACCAAAGAATTCCACTATGTGTGGTCAACATTGACAACTCATAACACGAGTAACAAATGGTCAGAGGGAGATACAATGGTTTGGAAACCATATGCAAAGAGTAGAAAGGAAAAAGAACTTCAATACATAGTGGCACGATGTGGCTATTATGCACACCGAACAACCAAACTAGGCATATGTCACTGACCATGACAGAACAATTTCAATATGGGTGGACAACGTTGACCAATCATAACACGAGTCACAAATGGTCACAGGGGGAAACAATGGTATGGGAATATCAGCTCTCCACTACCAAGTACAAAAAACTTCAATCAGTAGTAGCACGGTGTGGCTACCATGCACAATGACCGACCAAAGTAGGCATATGTACAACCTCTGACCAAAGAAATCCGCTGTGTGTGGTCAACGTTGACAACTCATTATACGAGTCACAAATGGTCAGAGGGAGAAACAATGGTTTGGAAACACAAGGTATCATTTAGCAAGCACAGGGATCAGCAATAAGTTGTGGCAAGGTGCGGATACCATGCACGATGACCAACCAAAGTAGGCACATGTCACTGACAATGACCAAAGAATATCACTATGTGTGGTAAACTTTGACAACTCATCACGCGTCACAAATGGTCAGAGTGGGAAACAATGCTTTGTGAATACTAGTTATCGACTAGAAAGTACAAATACCTTCAATATGTAGTGGCACAGCAGGGCTACCATGCACAGTGACCAACCAAAGTATGCATATGTCACTGACCATGACCAAAGACTTTCACTTCATGTGGTCAACGTTGACAACTCACAACATGAGTCACAGATTTTCAGAGAGGGGTAATAATAGTTTCGGAAGACTAGCTATCAACAAGAAAGCACAAAGACATTCAAGACATAGTGACACGGCGTGGTATCCATGTACAGTGACGAACCAATGTAGGCATATGGCACAAATAATGACCAAAATGATTTCACTGTGTGTGGTCAACGTTGAAAACTCATAACACGAGTCACAAATGGTCAGAGGGGGAAAGAATGGATTGGGAACACTATTTATCAACTAGCAAGTACAAAGACCTTCAAAACGTAGTGGAACGGTGTGACTAGCGTGCACTGTGACCAACCAAAGGATGCATACGTCACTGACTATGACCAAAGAAGTCCACTGTGTGATCAACATTGGCAACTCATAACACGAGTCACAAATGGTCAGAGGGAGAGACAATGGTTTGGGAACCATATGTATCAACAAGAAAGGACAAAGAACTTCAATACGTAGTGGCACAGTGTGGCTACTAAGCACACCGAACAACCAAACTAGGCATATGTCACTGACCATGACCGAAGAATTTCAATTTGGGTGGTCAACGTTCACCAACCATAACACGAGTCACAAACGGTCACAGAGGGAAACAATGGTCTGGGAATATCAGTTCTGAACTAGCAAGTACAAAGACCTTCAATCAGTAGATGCACGGTGTGGCTACCATGCACAATGACCGACCAAAGTAGGCATATGTACTGCCTCGGACCAAAGAAATCCGTTATATGTGGTCAACGTTGAAAACTCATAATACGAGTCACAAATGGTCACTGGGGAAAACAATGGTTTGGAAACACCAGGTATCCACTAGCAAGCACAAGGACCTTCAATAAGTTGTGGCACGGTGTGGATACCATACACGATGACCAACCAAAGTATGCATATGTCACTGACCATGACCAAAGACTGTCACGGTGTGTGGTGAACTTTGACAAGTCATAACACGAGTCACAAATGGTCAGAGTGGGAAACAATGGTTTGTGAATACTAGTTATTGACTAGCAAGTATAAATTTCTTCAATATGTAGTGGCACAGTGTGACTACCATGCACAATGACCAACCAAAGTATGCATATGTCACTGACCATGACGAAAGAATTTCACTTCATGTGGTCAACGCGGACAACTCACAACACAAGTCACAAATAGTCATAGGGGGGTAACAATGGTTTGGGAAGATTAGCTATCAAATAGAAAGCACAATGACCTTCAAGACGTAGTGACACAGTGTGGTAACCATGTACAGTGACAAACCAAAGTAGGCATGTGCCACTAATCATGACCAAACAAATTTTACAGTGTGGGGTCAACGTTGAAAACTCATAACACGAGTCACAAATGGTCAAAGGGGGAAATAATGGGTTGGAAACACTATTTATGAACTAGCAAGTACAAAGACCTTCAACAAGTAGTGGAACGGTGTGGCTAGCATGCACAGTGACCAGTCAAAGGATGCATATGTCACTGACTATGACTGAAGAAGTCGACTATGTGTGGTCAACATTGACAACTCATAACACGAGTCACAAATGGTCATAGGGAGAAACAATGGTTTGGGAACCATATACATTGACTAGAAAGGACAAAGAACTTCAGTACGTAGTGGCACGGTGTGGCTACTATGCACACCGAACAACCAAACTAGGCATATATCACTGACCATGACCTAAGAATTTCAATATAGGTGGTCAACGTTCACCACTCATAACACAAGTCACAAACGGTCAGAGGGGGAAACAAAGGTCTGGGAATATCATTTATCAACTAGCAAGTACAACGACCTTCAATCAGTAGTAGCAAGGTGTGGCCATCACGTACAATGCCCGACCAAAGTAGGCATATGTACTGCCTTTGACCAAAGAAATCCGTTGTGTGTGGTCTACGTCGACAACTCATGATATGAGTCAAAAATGGTCAGATGGGGAAACAATGGTTTGGGAACACCAGGTATCAACTAGAAAGCACAAGGACCTTCAATACGTTGTGGCACGGTGTGGATACCACACATGAAGACCAACCAACGTATGCATATGTCACTGACCATGACCAAAGAATGTCACGATGTGTGGTAAACTTTGACGACTCATGACACGAGTCACAAATGGTCAGAGTGGGAAACAATGGCTTGTGAATACTAGTTATAGACTAGCAAGTTCAAATGCCTTCAATATGTAGTCGCACTGTGTGGCTACCATGCACAGTGACCAACCAAAGTATGCATATGTCACTGACCATGACCAAAGACTTCCACTTCATGTGGTCAACGCTGACAACTCACAACACGAGGCACAAATAGTCAGAGGGGGGTAACAATGGTTTGGGAAGACTAGCTATCAACTAGAAAGTACAATGACCTTCAATAAGTAGAGGCACTGTGTGGGTACCGTGCACAGTGACCAACCAAAGTAGGCATATGTCACTGACCATGATCAAAGGAATTTCACAGTGTGTGGTCAACGTTGATAACTCATAACACGAGTCACAAATGGTCAGAGGGGGGAACAATGGGTTGGGAACACTAGTTATCAACTAGCAAGTCCAAACACCTTCAACAAGTAGTGGCACGGTGTGGCTAGCGTGCAGAGTGACCAACCAAAGGATGCATACATCAATGACTATGACTGAAGAAGTCCACTATGTGTGGTCAACATTAAAAACTCATAACACGAGTCAAAAATGGTCAGAGGGAGAGACAATGGTTTGAGAACCATATGCATCGACTAGAAAGGACAAAGAACTTCAATACGTAGTGGCACGGTGTGGCTACTATGCAAACCGAACAACCAAACTAGGCATATGTCACTGACCATGACCGAAGAATTTCAATATGGGTGGTCAATTTCACCAACCATAACAAAATTCACAAACAGTCAGAGGGGGAAACAATGCTCTGGGAATATCAGTTCTCAACTAGCAAGTACAAAGACCTTCTATCAGTAGTAGCACGGTGTGGCTACAATGCACAATGACCGACCAAAGTAGGCATAAGTACTGCCTTTGACCAAAGAAATCCGTTGTGTGTGGTCAACGTTGACAACTCATAATACGAGTCACAAATGGTCAGAGGGGGAAACAATGGTTTGGGAGCACCAGGTATCGACTAGCAAGCACAAGGACCTTCAATATGTAGTGGCACAGTGTGGCTACCATGCACAGTGACCAACCAAAGTATGCATATGTCACTCACCATGACCAAAGAATTTCACTTCATGTGGTCAACGTTGACAACTCACAACACGAGTCACAGATAGTCAGAGGGGGGTAACATTGGTTTGGGAATACTAGCTATCAACTAGAAAGCACGAAAACCTTCAAGACGTAGTGACACGGCATGGTAACCATGTACAGTGACAAACCAAAGGAGGCATATGTCACTAATCATGACCAAAATAACTTCACAGTGTGTGGTCAACGTTGACAACTCATAACACGAGTCAAAAATGGTCATAGGGGGAAACAATGGGTTGGGAACACTAGTTATCAACTAGCAAGTACAAAGACCTTCAAGAAGTAGTAGCACGGTGTGGCTAGCGTGCACAGTGACCAACCAAAGGATGCATACGTCACTGACTATGACCGAAGAAGTTCACTATGAGTGGTCAACATTGACAACTCATAACACGAGTAACAAATGGTCAGAGGGAGATACAATGGTTCAGGAACCATATGTATTGACTAGAAAGGACAAAGAACTTCAATACGTAGTGGCAGGGTGTGGCTACTATGCACACTGAACAACCAAACTAGGCACATATCACTGACCATGACCGAAGAATTTCAATATGGGTGGTCAACGTTGACCACTCATAACACGAGTCATAAACATTCAGAGGGGGAAACAATGGTCTAGGAATATCAGCTCTCAACTACCAAGTACAACGACCTTCAATCACTAGTAGCGAGGTGTGGGTACCATGCCCAATGACCAACCAAAGTAGGCATGTGTACTGCCTTTGACCAAAGAAATCTGCTGTGTGTGGTCAACGTTGACAACTCAGAATACGAGTCACAAATGGTCAGAGGGGGAAACAACGGTTTGGGAATACCATGTATCAACTAGGAAGCACAATGATCTTCATTAAGTTGTGGCACGGTGTGGATACCATGCACCATGATGAACCAAAGTAGGCACATGTCACTGAGCATGACCAAAGAATGTCACTTTGTGTGGTAAAGTTTGACAACTCATAACACAAGTCACAAATGGTCAGAGTGGGAAACAATGCTTTGTGAATACTAGTTATCGACTAGCAAGTACAAATACCTTCAATATGTAGTGGCACAGTGTGGCTACCATGCACAGTGACCAACCAAAGTATGCATATGTCACTCACCATGACCAAAGAATTTCACTTCATGTGGTCAACGCTGACAACTCACAACACCAGTCATAAATAGCCAGAGGGGGATAACAATGGTTTGGGAAGACTAGCTATCAACAAGAAAGCACAATGACCTTCAAGACATAGTGACACGGTGTGGTAACCATGTACAGTGACAAACCAAAGTAGGCATATGCCACTAATCATGACCAAACGAATTTCACAGTGTGTGGTCAACGTTGAAAACTCATAACACGAATAAAAAATAGTCAGAGGGGGAAATAATGGGTTGGAAACACTAGTTATCAACTAGCAAGTACAAAGACCTTCAACAAGTAGTGGCACGGTGTGGCTAGCGTACAAAGTGACCAACCAAAGGATGTCACTGACTATGACCGAAGAAGTCCACCATGTGTGGTTAACATTGACAACACATAACACGAGTCACAAATGGTCAAAGGGAGAGACAATGGTTTGGGAACCATATATATCGACTAGAAAATACAAAGAACTTCAATACGTAGTGACACGGTGTGGCTGCTATGCACACCGAACAACCAAACTAGGCATATGTCACTGACCATGACCGAAGAATTTTAATATGGGTGGTCAACGTTCACCACTCATAACACGAGTCACAAACGGTTAGAGGGAGAAACAATGGTCTGGGAATATCAGGTCTCAACTCGCAAGTACAACGACCTTCAATCAATAGTAGCACGTTGTGGCTATCATGCACAATGACCGACCAAAGTAGGCATAGGTACTGCCTTTGACCAAAGAAATCCGCTGTGTGTGGTCAACGTTGACAACTCATAACACGAGTCACAAATGGTAAGATGGGGAAACAATGGTTTGGGAACACCAGGTATCAACTAGCAAGGACAAGGACCTTTAATAAGTTGTGGCACGGTGTGGATACCATGCATGATGACCAACTAAAGTAGGCATATGTCACTGACCATGACCAAAGAATCTCACTATGTGTGGTAAACTTTGACAACTCATAACACGAGTCACAAATGGTCAGAGTGGGAAACAATGGTTTGTGAATACAAGTTATCGACTAGGAAGTATAAATACCTTCCATATGTAGTGGCACAGTGTGGCTACCATGCACAGTGACCAACCAAAGTATACATATGTCACTGACCATGACCGAATAATTCCACTTCATGTGGTCAACGCTGACAACTCACAACACGAGTCACAAATAGTCAGAGGGGGGTAACAGTGGTATAGGAAGACTAGCTACGAACTAGAAAGCACAATGACCTTCAAGACGTAGTGACACGGTGTGCTGACCATGTACAGTGACAGACCAAAGTAGGAATATTCCACTAATCATGACCAAAAGAATTTCACAGTGTGTGGTCAACGTTGAAAACTCATAACACGAGTGACAAATGGTCAGAGGGGGAAAAATGGGTTGGGAACACTAGTTATCAACCACCAAGTACAAATACATTGAACAAGTAGTGGCACGGTGTGGCTACCGTACACAGTGACCAACCAAAGGATGCATACTTCACTGACTATGCCCGAAGAAGTCCACTTAGGTGGTCAACATTGACAACTCATAACACGAGTCACGAATGGTCAGAGGGAGAGATAATGGTTTGGGAACCATATGTATTGACTAGAAAGGACAAAGAACTTCAATACGTAGTGGCACCGTGTGGCTAGTATGCACACCGAACAACCAAACTAGGCATATGTCACTGACCATGACCGAAGAATTTCAATATGGGTGGTCAACGTTCACAACCCATAACACGAGTCACATATGGTCAGAGGGGGAAAGTAATGGTTTCGAAAAACTACGTATCTTCTAGCAAGTACAAAGACATTTCGTATGTATTGGCACAGTGTGGCTACCATGCACAATGACCAACCAAAGTATGCTTGTGTCACTGAACATTATCAAAAGAAATTCTTTGTGTGTAGTCAACTTTTGTTCTTGCGGCTGGTCAGTCGGAGCAAGGGTTGAGAAGTTATTACAGCTTATAATTGTAAAATCTGAAAATCCGTCCGAGTCAATTGTTCGTGAGTAAAATAACTTTGTTATTTTTCATAAAGTTGATAAATACCCTCTAATGTTGCACCCCCTTGTTTTATGTCCTCTTCTCATAGGAACTCCTATAACATCATTTGGATATCATATGAACACCATGTGAGTTGGCTTGGTACTTATATAGTTAGATTCTGGAGTGGTAGGTCCTGGGTTTGAATCCTCGTACGTCCAACATAGAATAGGCTCGTGACCTGGGGGGGGGGGGGCGTGTTGT
>SZWC01011007.1:13738-43214 GCA_023375785.1 Penium margaritaceum | reverse complement strand
GGGGGGGGGGGGGCGTGTTGTGATACCTCAACTCTACCTTCGAGCCTAGGCCGTGGGGGGAGTAGGGGGGTGTCATAATGCGGTCGCAAGTTTTTCCTCCAGCTCTTCCACGGAACATCCCTCTAGGGGGGTGGGAGGGAGTATTCCAGTGAAGGCACCTACGCGCAACAAATCAACAAAAATCGACCTGGTGTCCAAGGGAGAAATCTTTTGCTATTTATCGACTAGCAAGTGCAGAGACCTTCAATGAGTATTGGCACGGTGTGGCTTCCATGCACAATGACCAACCAGAGTAGGCATGTGCCACTTACCACGACCACAGAATTTTATTATGTGTAGTCAACGTTGACAACCTATAATATGGGTCACGAATTTTCAGAGGGTGAAACAATAGTTTAGGAATACTAGATACCAACTAACAAGTACAAACATCTTCAATAACTAGTGGCACGGTGTGCCTACCATGCACAATGACTAGCCAAAGTCTGCATGTGTCACTGACCATGACCAAATAATTTCACCATGATGGGTCAACGTTGACAACTCTTAACACGAGTCACGAATGGTCAGTGGGGGGACACTAGTTTGTGATTACCAGGTATCGACTAGCAAGTACAAAGACCTTCAATAAGTAGTGGCACAGCATGGCTACCATGCAAAATGACCAACCAAAGTATGCATATGTCACTGAACATGACCACAAGGGTTTCACTGTGTGTGGTCGACGTTGACAGCTCATAGTACGAGTCACGAATGGTCAGAGGGGGAAACAACTATTGGGAACACTAGGTATTGACTAGCAAGTACAAAGACCTTCAATAAGTAGAGGCACTGTGTGGCTATGCACAGTGACCAACCAAAGTAGGCATATGTCACTGACCACGACTAAACGAATTTCACAGTGTGTGGTCAACGCTGAAAACTCATAAAACGAGTCACAACTGGTCTGAGGAGGAAACAATGGGTCGGGAACACTACTTATCAACTAGCAAGTACGAAGACCTTCAACAAGTAGTGGCACGGTGTGGCTAGCTTGCACAGTGACCAACCAAAGGATGACATGTCACTGACTATGACCGAAGAAGTCCACTATGTGTGGTCAACATTGACAACTCATAACACGAGTCACAAATGGTAAGAGGAAGAGACAATGGTTTGGGAACCATATGTATCGACTAGAAAGGACAAAGAACTTCAATACGTAGTGGCACGGTATGGGTACTATGCACAACAAACAACCAAACTAGGCATATGTCACTGACCATGACCGAAGAATTTCAATATGGGTGGTGAACGTTGACCACTCATAACACGAGTCACAAATGGTCAGAGGGGAAAACAATGGTTGGGGAACACCAGCTTTCGACTAGCAAGCACAAGGACCTTCAATGCGTTGTGGCACGGTGTGGATACCATGCACCAACCAAAGTAGGCACATGTCACTGACCATGACCAAAGAATGTCACAATGTGTGGTAACCTTTGATAACTCATAACAGGAGTCACAAATGGTCAGAGTCAGAAACAATGGTTTGTGAATACTAGTTATCGAATAGCAAGTACAAATACCTTCAATATGTAGTGGCACAGTGTGGCTACCATGCACAGTTACCAACCAAAGTATGCATATGTCACTGACCATGACCAAAGAGTTTCACTTCATGTGGTCAACGTTGACAACCCACAACACGAGTCACAGATACTTAGAGGAGGGTAACAATGGTTTGGGAAGACTAGCTATCAACTAGTAAGCACAAAGAACTTCAAGACATAATGACGCGGCGTTGTGACCATGTCCGGTGACAAACCAAAGTAGGTATATGTCACTAATCATGACCAAACGAATTTCACAGTGTGCGGTCAATGTTGAAAGGTCATAATACGAGTCACAAATGGTCAGAGGGGGAAACAATGGGGTTCGAACACTAGTTATCAACTAGCAAGTACAAAGACCTTCAATAAGTAGTGGGACGGTGTGGCTAGCACGCACAGTGAACAGCCAAAGGATGCATACGTCACTGACTTTGACCGAAGAAGTCCACTATGTGTGGTCAACACTGACTACTCATAACATGAGTCACAAATGGTCAGTGGGAGAGACAATGGTTTGGGAACCATATGTATCGACTAGAAACGACAAAGAATTTCAATACGTAGTGGCACGGTGTGGCTACTATGCCCACTCAACAACCAAACTAGGCATATACCACTGACCATGACCGGAGCATTTCAATATGGGTGGTGAACGTTGACCACTCATAACACGAGTCACAACCGGTCAGAGGGGGAAACAATGGTCTGGGAATATCAGTTCTCACCTAGCAAGTACAACGAACTTCAATCAGTAGTAGCACGGTGTGGCTACCATGCACAATGACCGACCAAAGTAGGCATATGTACTGCCTTTGACCAAAGAAATCCGTTGTGTGTGGTTAACATTGAAAACTCATAATACGAGTCACAACTGGTCAGACGGAGAAACAATGGTTTGGGAACACCAGGTTTCAACTAGCAAGAAGAAGGACCTTCAATAAGTTGTAGCACGGTGTGGATACCATGCACGATGACCAACCAAAGTAGCCATATTTCACTGACCATGACCAAAGAATGTCACTATGTGTGGTGAGCTTTGACAACTCATAACACGAGTCACAAATGGTCAGAGTGGGAAACAATGGTTTGTGAATACTAGTTATCGACTAGCAAGTACAAATATATCCAATATGTAGTGGCACTGTGTGGCTACAATGCACAGTGACTAGCCAAAGTATGCATATGTCACTGACCAGAACCAAATAATTTTACTTCACATGGTCAATGTTGACAACTCACAACACGAGTCACAGATAGTCAGAGGGGGTAACAATGGTTTGGGAAGACTATCTATCAACTAGAAAACACAAAGACCTTCAGGACGTAGTGACACGGCGTGGTAACAATTTACAGTGACAGACCAAAGTAGGCACATGTCACCAATCATGACCAAAAGAATTTCACTGTGTGTGGTCAATGTTGAAAACTCATAACACGAGTCACAAATGGTCAGAGGGGGAAAAAATGGGTTGGGAGCACTAGTTATCAACTAGCAAGTACAAAGACTTTAAACAAGTAGTGGCACGGTGTGGCTAGCGTGCACAGTGACCAACCAAAGGATGCATACGTCTCCGACTATGACCGAAGAAGTCCATTATGTGTGGTCAACATTGACAACTTAGAACGCGAGTCACAAATGGTCAGAGAGAGAGAGACAATAGTTTGGGAACCATATGTATCGACTACAAAGGACAAAGAACTTCAATACGTAGTGGCATGGTGTGGCTACTATGCAAACCAAACAACCAACCTAGGCATATGTCACTGACCATGGCCGAAGAATTTCAATATGGGTGGTCAACGTTCACCACTCGTAACACAAGTCACAAACGGTCAGAGGGGGACACAATGGTCTTGGAATATCAGTTCTCAACTAGCAAGTACAACGGCCTTCAATCAGTAGTAGCACGGTGTGGCTACCATTCACAATGACCGACCAAAGTAGGCATATGTACTGCCCTTGACCAAACAAATTCGTTATGCGTGGTCAACGTTGACAACTCATAATACAAGTCACAAATGGTCAGATGGGTAAACAATGGTTTGAAAACACAAGGTATCAACTAGCTCTCACAAGGACCTTCAATAAGTTTTGGCACGGTGTGCGTACCATGCACGATGACCAACCAAAGTAGGCATATGTAACTGACCATGACCAAACAATGTCACTAGGTGAGGTAAACTTTGACAACTCATAACACGAGTCACAAATGGTCTGAGTGGGAAACAATGGATTGTGAATACTAGTTATCGACTAGCAAGTACGAATACCTTCAATATGTAGTGGCACAGTGTGGCTACCATGCACAGTGACCAACCAAAGTATGCACATGTCACTGACCATGACCACAAGAGTTTCACTGTGTGTGGTCGATGTTGACAGCTGATAGTACGAGTCACGAATAGTCAGAAGGGGAAACAACTGTTTGGGAACACTAGGTATTGACTAGCAAGTACAAATACCTTCAATGTATAGAGGCACTGTGTGGCTACCGTGCACAGTAACCAACCAAAGTAGGCATATGTCACTAATCATGACCAAAAGAATTTCACAATGTGTGGTCAACGTTGAAAACGCATAACACGAGTCACAAATGGTCAGAGGGGGAACAATGGGTTGGTAACACTAGTTATCAACTAGCAAGTACAATGTCTTTCAACAAGTAGTGGCACGGTGTGGCTAGTGTGCACACTGACCAACCAAAGGATGCATACGTCACTGAGTATGACCGAAGAAGACCACTATGTGTGGTCAAGATTGACAACTCATAACACGAATCAAAAATGGTCAGAGGGAGAGAATAGTTTGGGAACCATATGTATCGACTAGAAAGGACAAAGGACTTCAATACGTAGTGGCACGGTGTGGCTACTATGCACACCGAACAACCAAACTAGGCATATGTCATTGACCATGACCAAAGAATTTCAATATGGGTGGTCAACATTCACAACCCATAACACGAGTCACAAATGGTCAGAGGGGGGAAACAATGGTTTAGGAACACAATGTATCTTCTAGCAAGTACAAAGACATTTCGTATGTATTGGCACGGTGTTGCTGTCAGAAACCGGGGTGCGGTTCCAACGTGGCCCAACGGGTCCTCCGCGCTCATGGCTGTGTTTTGTGCGGGTGGTTCTGAGTCTAAGCGTGAGCTTTCTGGTCGCCTCACGCTATGTTTCTGGTAGTTGAAGACACATGCGAGACAGTCACTTTTGCGAAGGGAAGAACGCAATTTTGCATTAGTTTTTGAACATGGAAATTATCTGAACATTTGTAGGGCTAGTCATGAAATCTCAAATGCACCAAACCATGCGTGATTCCGATCACCGTAGCTCCCGCTACGCCATCCGGAGCGCAGCACCCCAAATCAACCGCTCAGTCGGCGCCGCGCACCACGTCGCCCGCCGAGGCGTCCTCACACATCAAGGACCCATCAAAACGCCATTCCGGAGGCGCAGATGTCCCTACGTGTAGTGGCGGCGCCCCTCGCGCCTTTGGGGTCTGTTTCGATGAGTTAATCATCGAGTTTGGTGATGGGGATTGATGTGGGTCGAAACCTGTTCGCGGACCTCCAGTCGGAATTTTGACTAAGTCCCCGAGTAACAAACTGTACTACTGAGTTTCGGACTCCGAGCCAGGATTTTGGCGAAGTCCCTCAGTAACAAACTGCACTCCTGAAATCCGGCGAATAATCCACCGGACGCCTCGGCAGACCTTCCGGAGCAAAATCCCCAGATGACATTTTGTTACTCATTCCGGTCGATTATTCACCGGAAGTCGAACCGCGGCCGGCTCCCAGAACCGCCGTGCACACCCCAAATTTGAAAGCACATATCTCCCTCGTTACTTGTCCGATTCCGTTGAAACAACTTCCACCGGATTCAGCAACTCGTCAACTTTAAGGAGCAATCATCCATTTTGGGATCCGAACAATCATCGAGTCACCAGATCCTTCGACAGGAAATTTCCTCTCTCTTGCGGCTCGTCGGCTCCTCCCGGCGCATCACTTGGGCATGCAGAGGGGCAAATCTTCAACAGTTGCTACCATGCACAATGACCAATCAAAGTATGCTTGTTTCACTGAACATTATCAAAAGAATTTCACTGTGTGTAGTCAAGTTTCCTTCTTACGGCTGGTCAATCGGAGCAACGGTTGAAAACTTATTCAAGCTCGAAGTTGCAAAACCTGAAAAACCGTCCACGTCAATTGTTCACGAGTAAAATAACTTTGTTATTATTCATAATTTTGATAATGACCCCCTAGTGTTACACCTCTTTATTTTATGTCCTATATCCATAGGAACTCCTATAACATCATTTGGACATCATATGAACACCATGTGAGTTGGCTTAGTGCTTATAGAGTTAGATTTAGGAGCGGTAGGTCCTGGGTTTTGAATCCTCGTACACGCGACATATAATTGGCTCGTGACCTGGAGGGGGGAACGGGGGCGGCCGTGTTGTGATACTTCAACTCTACCTTTGAGCCTAGGCCGTGGTGGGATAGGGGGGTGTCATAATGCGGTCGCACGTCTGTCCTCCATGTCGTCCACGGAACATCCCTCTAGGGGGGTGGGAGGGAGTATTCCAGCGAAGGCACCTACGTGCAACAAATAAACAAAAACCGACCTGGTGTACAAGGGAGAAACCTTTTGCTATTTATCAACTAGCCAGTGCAAAGACCTTAAATAAGTACTGGCACGGTGTGGCTACCATGCACAATGACCAACCAGATTAGGCATGTGCCACTTACCATGACCAAAGAATTTTACTATGTGTGCTCAACGTTGACAACCCATAATATGGCTCACGAATTTTCAGAGGGGGAAACTATGGTTTAGGAATACTAGATACCAACTAGCAAGTTCAAACATCTTCAATAAGTAGTGGCACGCTGTGCCTACCATGCACAATGACCAGCCAAAGTATGCATGTGTCACTGACCATGACCAAATAATTTCACCATGATGGGTCAACGCTGACAACTCTTAACACGAGTCACGAATGGTCAGAGGGGGAAACAATGGTTTGTGAGTACTAGGTATCGACTAGCAAGTACAAAGACCCTCAATAAGTAGTGGCACAACATGGCTAACATGCAAAATGACCAACCAAAGAATGCATGTCACTGAACATGACCACAAGAGTCTCACTGTGTGTGGTCCACATTGACAGCTCATAGTACGAGTCACAAATGGTCGAAGGGAAAAACAACTGTTTGGGAACACTAGGTATTGACTGGCAAGTACAAAGACCTTCAATAAGTAGAGGCACTGTGTGGCTACCGTGCACATTGACCAACCAAAGTAGGCATATGTCGCTGACCATGACCAAAGGAGTTTCACAATGTGTGGTCAACTTTGATAACTCATAACACGAGTCACAAATGGTCAGAGGGGGAAACAATGGGTTGGGGAGACTAGTTATCAACTAGCAAGTACAAAGACCTTCAACAAGTAGTGGCACAGTGTGGCTAGTGTGCACAGTGACCAACCAAAGGATGCATGCGTCACTGACTATGACCGAATAAGTCCACTATGTGTGGTCAACATTGACAACTCAAAACACGAGTCACAAATGGTCAGAGGGAGAGACAATGGTTTGGGAAGCATATGTATCGACTAGAAAAGACAAAAGAACTTCAATACGCAATGGCACCCTGTGGCTACTATGCACACCGAAAAACCAAACTAGGCATATGTCACTGACCATAATTGAAGAATTTCAATATGGGTGGTCAACGTTCACCAACCATAACACGAGTCACAAATAGTCAGAGGGGGAAACAATGGTATGGGAATATCAGTCATCAACTAGCAAGTACAACGGCCTTCAATCAGTAGTAGCACGGTGTGGCTACCATGCACAATGACCGACCAAAATAGGCATATGTACTGCCTTTGACCAAAGAAATCCGATGTGTGTGGTCAACATTGACAACTCATAATACGAGTCACAAAGGATCAGAGGGGGGAAACAATGGTTTGGGAACACCAGGTATTAACTGGCAAGCACAAGGACCTTCAATAAGCTGTGGCACGGTGTGAATGCCATGCACGATGACCAACCAAAGTAGGCATATGTCACGGACCATGACCAAAGAACGTCACAGTGTGTCGTAAACTTTGACAACTCATAACACAAGTCACAAATGGTCAGAGTGGGAAAAAATGGTTTGTGAATACTAGTTATCGACTAGCAAGTACAAATACCTTCAATATGTAGTGGCACAGTGTGGCTATCATGCGCAATGACCAACCAAAGCATGCATATGTCACTGACCATGACCAAAGAAATTCACTTCACGTGGTCAATGTTGACAACTCACAACACGAGTCAGAGATAGTTGGAGGGGGGTAACAATGGTTTGGAAAGACTGGCTATCAACTAGAAAAAATAAAGACCTTCAAGATGTAGTGACACGGCGTGGTAACCGTGTACAGTGACAAACCAAAGTAGGAATATGTCACTAATCATGACCAAACGAATTTCAAATTGTGTGGTCAACGTTGAAAACTCATAACACGAGTCACAAATGGTCAGAGGGGGAAACAATGGGTTGGGAACACTAGTTATCAAATAGCAAGTAGAAAGACCTTCAACAAGTAGTGGCACGGTGTGGCTAGCGTACACAGCGACCAACAAAAGGATGCATACGTCACTGACTATGACCGAAGAAGTCCACTATGTGTGGTCAACATTGACAACTCATAACACGAGTCACAAATGGTCAGAGGGAGAGACAATGGTTTGGGAACCATATACATTGACTAGAAAGGACAAATAACTTCAATACGTAGTGGCACGGTGTGGCTACTATGCACACCGAACAACCAAACTAGGCATATGTCACTGACGATGACCGAATAATTTCAACATGGGTGGTCAACGTTCACCACTCAAAACACGAGTCACAAACGGTCAGAGGGGGAAACAATGGTCTGGGAATATCAGTTCTCAACTAGCAAGTACAAAGACCTTCAATCAGTAGTAGCACGCTGTGACTACCATGCACATTGACCGACCAATGTAGGCATATGTACTGCCTTTGACGAAAGAAATCAGCTGTGTGTGGTCAACGTTGACAACTCATAACACAAGTCACAAATGGTCAGAGGGGGGAAACAATGGTTTGGGAATACTAGGTATCAAATAGCAAGCACAAGGACCTTTAATAAGTTGTAGCACGGCGTGGATACCATGCACAATGACCAACCAAAGTAGGCATATGTCACTGACCATGACCAAAGAATATCACTATGTGTGGTAAACCTTGACAACTTATAACACGAGTCACCAATGGTCAGAGTGGGAAACAATGGTTTGTAAATACTAGTTATCGACTAGCAAGTACAAATACCTTCAATATGTAGTGGCACAGTGTGGCTACCATGCACAGTGACCAACCAAAGTATGCATATGTCACTGACCATGACCAAAGAATTCATGTGGTCAATGTTGACAACTCACAATACGAGTCACAGATAGTCAGCGGGGGTAACAATGGTTTGGGAAGACTAGCTATCAACAAGAAAGCACAAAGACCTTCAATACGTAGTGACACGGCATGGTAACCATGTACAGTGACAGAGCAAAGTAGCCACATGTCATTAACCATGACCAAAAGAATTTCACTGTGTGTGGTTAACGTTGAAAACTCATAACACGAGTCACAAATGGTCATAGGGTGGAAGAATAGGTTGGGAACACTAGTTATCAACTACCAAGTACAACGACCTTCAACAAGTAGTGGCACGGTGTGGCTAGCGTGCACAGTGACCAAACAAAGGATGCATATGTCACTGTCTATGACCGAAGAAGTCCACTATGTGTGGTAAACATTGACAACTCATAACACGAGTCACAAATGGTCAGAGGGAGAGACAATGGTTTGGGAACCATATGTATTTACTAGACAGGACAAAGAAATTCAATATGTAGTGCCACGGTGTGGCTACTATGCACACCGAACAATCAAACTAGGCATATGTTACTGACCATGACCGAATAATTTCAATATGGGTGGTCAATGTTCACCAACCATGACACAAGTCACAAATGGTCAGAGGGGGAAAAAATGGTTTGGGAGTATCAGTTATCAACCCGAAAGTACAACGACCTTCAATCAGTTGTAGCACGGTGTGGCTACCATGCACAATGACCGACCAAAGTAGGCATATGTACTGCCTTTGACCAATGAAATCCGCTGTGTGTGGTCAACGTTGACAACTCATGATACGAGTCACAAATGGTCAGAGGGGGGAAACAATGGTTTGGGACCATCAGGTATCAACTGGCAAGCACAAGGACCTTCGATAAGTTGTGGCACGGTGTGGATACTATGCACGATGACCAACCAAAGTAGGCATCTGTCACTGACCATGACCAAAGAATGTCACTATGTGTGGTAAACTTTGACAACTCATATCACGAGTCACAAATGGGCAGAGTGGGAAACAATGGTTTGTGAATACTAGTTATCTGTTGGCCTGAGGGTGAGTGTGCACCCTGGAGGGTCCCTGGCAGTTGCTGGTTCACACCACCAACTGTTTTTGGAGAGACTGAAACTGTGGAGGCAACTGGTTCCAAGGATGGCAGAAAACTAGTCAGAGAGTGTGGCAAAAGTTTTGGCCTCAATTGAATGGGAATGAACACTTGATCAAGGCTCAAAAAAAGTGGCATTTTATAGCCACTGATCTAAGCTTTCCAGAACACCAAAGCATGCTAGATTTGAAGCTTCCTAGCAGATTCTATGGCTTCTAGAGTGGCCCTTGGTAGGCTGTCCTTTTCCCACCTAGCAAGGCATCCCTTCCCTCCTCTAGAAGCTTCTGTCCCTTCGTAGATTCCTCAGCTTGCTTCTAGTTGGAGGGAAGGTGTCCAGAAGACCAAGACACCTGTAGATGTCTTGTAGGAAAAGTCACCCCTTCTAGAAGGTGTGCCAACTTCCTGGACCCTCACCTGGCCTTCTAGAAACTTAGAGAGGAACTCTAGAAGTTGAGCTAGCTTCCTAACATCTATTTTCCACCTCCCTTGAGGCAGGGCAGAATTTCATCTTGTGAGACTTGAACCCGGGCCTCTACCTCTAGAGGTTGACACCATTAACCACTAAGCCACTAAGACTTGTCTTTTTGGTGTTCATTTTTGGAGTCACTCCTGCCATGGTGAGGAGCATCACTCCAACAATCTCCCCCTTGCGCGTCACCCATGGCAGTTGTCTATGCTCAGCCTGCAACTCAAGAGGCTTGGGAAAGCCGAAACTCCATACAAGTAGCATCATGCCTGTCCTTGGGTTGCGCCTTTGTCATGACATCAGCAAGCATGTGCTTCGTGCCGCAGTGCACAAGCACCACATTACCCTTTGCAACGAGGTCTCGTGCAAAGTGATGCCGGATCTCTATGTGCTTGGTCCTCCGGTGTAGCACAGGGTTCTTGGTCAGGCTGATGGCACTCATGTTGTCAACATTGAGTGCCGTTGGCTTCTTTTGCGGCACCCCAATCTCCTTGAGCAATCACCGCAGCCATAGTGCCTCCTTTGCGGCTTCCGCGAGCGCAATATACTCCGCCTCAGTGCNCAAGCTCCATACAAGTAGCATCATGCCTGTCCTTGGGTTGCGCCTTTGTCATGACATCAGCAAGCATGTGCTTCGTGCCGCAGTGCACAAGCACCACATTACCCTTTGCAACGAGGTCTCGTGCAAAGTGATGCCGGATCTCTATGTGCTTGGTCCTCCGGTGTAGCACAGGGTTCTTGGTCAGGCTGATGGCACTCATGTTGTCAACATTGAGTGCCGTTGGCTTCTTTTGCGGCACCCCAATCTCCTTGAGCAATCACCGCAGCCATAGTGCCTCCTTTGCGGCTTCCGTCAGCGCAATATACTTCGCCTCAGTGCTAGATAGAGCCACACTGTCCTGCTTCCAGCTTGCCCAAGACACTGCTGCCCCACCAAGCACAAAAACATAGCCTGATGTTGAATTGCGCTCATCAACGTCACCTGCCCAGTCAGCATCAGAGTAGCCAACCAACCCGAGGGAGTCAGTCCGGGCTCCCCCTCCAAACACAAGTCGCGAATGTGTCATTGCCTTCAAGTAGCGGAGGATTCTCTTCACCGCTTGCCAATGTAGCGGCCCCGAATCAGCAACATAGCGGCTCACTTGTCCTTCAGCAAAGGAAAGGTCAGGCCGCGTCGCCACCAAGGCATACATTATGCTGCCAACTGCGGACTGGTACGGTACTCCAGCCATCTCTGCCTTCTCGTCCTCCGTGCTCGGGCCCATGCTCGAGCTCAGCTCACATGTCGTTGTCATAGGTGTGCCGATGGAGTTGTTCTCCTCCATGTTGCAGCGGCGGAGCACCTCCTGCACATATTTTTCTTGACCCATCTCCAGCGTGCATGCTTTGCGGTCCCTCTTGATGACGATGCCCAGGTAGTACTCAAGCTTGCCCATGTCTGTCATCTTGAACCGGCCGCCAAGCTGTTGCTTCAGGCTCTTGAGCTCCCCCTCATCCGAAGACACAAGGATGAGGTCATCCACGTAGAGGACGACAATTTGGTGGAGTCCTGGCTGATTACGCACGTACACGCTGTGATCGGTCTCGTAGCGCTTGACGCCAAGCTCACCCATGAAACTATCCATCTTGAGGTACCACATGAGTGGAGCTTGCTTCAGTCCATAGAGCGCCTTGCGAAGCCGGAACACCTTCCCTTGCGGTGCATCCACCCCCGTTGGCACCTCCATGTAGACTTCCTTGTCCAGGTCGCCATTGAGGAACGTGGTTTTCACGTCCATTTGGTGGATTTCGTAGTCGTGTGCCGCTGCCGCCGAGAGGATAGTACGGATGGAGGCAAACTTGGCAACGGGTAAAAAGGTCTTGTTGTAGTGCTCCCCTTTTCTCTGGGCATACCCTTTCGCCACCAGCCACACCTTGTACCGCTCCACCTTCCCCTCCTTCGTGAGCTTCTTCCGGAAGATCCACTTGGAGCCGATGATTTTCTCGCCCTCTGGCTGGTCAACCAGCTCCCAAGTGCCGTTCTCCTCGTGGGAGGCAAGCTCAGATTTTATTGCTCCCTCCCACTCAGCCCCATCCTTCCGCTGCAGTGCCTCCTCCACAGATTGAGGCTCCTCTTGCGTGAAGAAGGCTTGTGCAAATCCAGTCAAAATGCCCTTGTCCGCATCATACCTTTTTGTCCTTCATCGCACACGGTTGCTCATGCGGGGCTCTTGAGGCAGTTATTGTTGTTGCTATCCCCTTTTTGCGCCATCCTCTCCAAGCGCCTGCTCCCCCTCTCTTGGAGACCTTGGAGACATCTGTCGACTCCCCACCTCCACGTCCATCTCCGGTGCTTCGGATTCCTCTTCCAAACTGGCCGGAATAAAGTCTACCGCTCGCCCATCCCTCAGGCGATGCTCTCCGGTTGGTGGTGATGCGAGGATGTCACCCTCACTCACGTCCTCCGGCGTCTCCCCCTCAAGGAGTGGCATCCACTCCCCCCTCTTGGAGAGACCTGCCTCCTTGTCTGTCCAACGGCTTTTCTCGTCGAACTTGACGTCGCGACTCCAC
This sequence comes from Penium margaritaceum, assembly GCA_023375785.1. Lineage (NCBI taxonomy): Eukaryota > Viridiplantae > Streptophyta > Zygnematophyceae > Desmidiales > Peniaceae > Penium > Penium margaritaceum. The sequence continues at coordinate 30,058 of SZWC01011007.1, read as the reverse complement.
ACAATCTGCTGCCTCCTTGGGTTAAAGAGCCGGTACGCCTTGCTTCCTCTCTCATATCCAAGGAAAATACACCTGCGGGTACGCGGGTCTAGCTTGCTCCGTCCATCACGTGCCTGCACCATTGCATGTACAACACAACCAAACATGCGGAGGTGACCCACCGCCGGCTTCCTCCCGCTCCACACCTCTTGTGGCGTCTTCCACGCCTTCCTCTCCTTGTCCTACATCGGCTTGGTCGGCATGAGATTCATGATGTACGCTGCTGTCCTTGCCGCCTCCGTCTAATACCGTTCTGTAAGGCCGGCGTCGCTCAACATGGATCGCACCATGTTAAGGATTGTGTGATTCGCTTTCTCTGTGATACCATTCTGTTGTGGGGAGTGTGGAGTTGTTTTTTGCCACTCAATCCCCTTGCTCTTCATCCCCCCAAGGCACCCCGCATATTCACCGCCGTTTTCACTCCGGAACGCCTTCACCTTCAACTATGTTTGCCGCTCCACATCAGCCACAAAATCTTGCATGCATGCAATGACCTCACTCTTCCACTACATTGGGTAGGGGTAGAGTTTCTGGCTGTGGTCATCGATGAAGGTGAGGAAGTAGCGAGCTCCGCCGATGGAGCTCTCAAGCGGTCCACACACATCTGTGTGTACCACGGCCAGTTTTGCCGATGCACGTGTCCCCTTGGCGACAAACGGCTGCCAAGTTGATTTGCCAATGATGCATGGCTCACACACGGTCTCCTTGGTTCCATCAAGGCTGCTGATTTGTAGACCCCGCACCACTTCCCTCTTAGCCATCTCCTTCACTGTCGATGGAGAACTGTGGCAGAGTCAGCGGTGCCATAGGTCCAGGTCTCCTCTATCCTTCGTTGCAAGATTGGCGGCGTTGGACCCCACCCGGCTGCTGAGGATCTTCGCGCGTAGCAGGTACAAGTTGTCCTCCCTCTTGGCATGCGCAATCACCTCACCTTTGCCCTCTTTGCGGATGACGGCCTCCTTCTTTGTGAAGAGCACGTCAAGTCCCTTGTCAGTAAGGCAGCTGACGGAGAGCAGGTTTGCCCCAAATTTGGGTATATGTAGCACATCTTAGATTGTGCTCGTGACAGGTTTGCCATCCACAATTGACTCAATGCGGACGTTACCCTCACCGGCGGCCACCTCTGTTTTTCCAGTGTCCACCGTGATGTGTCTCTCCGAGGCGCCGTAGGTGACAAATGCCGCCCTGTTGCATTGCGTGTGGCGTCCTGATCCGGAGTTGATGACGGCAACTCCCGGATCCTTCAAGTTGGTGGAGTTTTACGCCATCAGGGCATGCTCATCTTTCTTCCCGCCCCGCTGCGACCGATCTGTTTTCTTCTTGGGACAGTTGCGCACGTAGTGGCCCTCCTTGCCGCAGTTGAAGCACTCCCCCTTCTTGTCACCCTTCTTGGTGCCCTGTTTGGCACCCTTCCACTTGTCGCCTCGGCCTCCACTTTGAGGATGAACCGTGTAAGCTGAACTTGATGCCGCTGCACACTCTCGACCGCCACGTCGAATCCACTCATTGCGCATGTACTCAGCAACCTTCGGGTACTTCAGCTCGTCGGAAGGCCAGGCACCAAGGACTGTGATCATGGGGCTCTAACTCTCTGGCAAGGCCAGAAGGAGCATCATAGCTTGCAACTGAGAGTCGACCTCCCAACCCGTGGCCACGCACTCCGCTGCGAGCGACTCAATCTGCTGCATGATCTCCATGATGTTGTCGCCTTCATTGGCTCGGAGGGTGACGAGCCGTTTGAAGATGAAGAGCTGATTGGCAAGGTTGCTTGACTGGTAGATGGAGCAGAGTTTTGACCATGCGTCTGCGGCCAAGGTGCATCCTTGGATGTGCCCAAGTTGTGGTGGGCATAACGCGGAGACAAGGAGCGCCAACGCCTTTTTGTTGCGCTTCTTGTATGCCTCCTTCACATCAGCTGTTGCAGTCTCCGGCAGAACAATCTCATCACCTTTTACGAGCTCAAGTAGTCCCTTGTCGTCGAGGAAGACCTCAAAATGCCACCTCCACAAGGCAAAGCCTGTCCCATCAAACTTAAGGACAGCGTGGCTGCTCTCTTGCTCGCTGGTTGCCATGTCTTGCTGTTGGAAGCATGAAATCAAGCTGGTTTTGAACCCCTTAGAGGCATGGAACCATAACCCTTTGTTGGCCTGAGGGTGAGTGTGCACCCTGGAGGTCCCTAGCAGTGGCTGGTTCACACCACCAACTGTTTTTGGAGAGACTGAAACTGTGGAGGCAACTGGTTCCAAGGATGGCAGAAAACTAGTCAGAGAGTGTCGCAACAGTTTTGGCCTCAATTTACTGGGAATGAACACTTGATCAAGGCTCACAAGCAGTGGCATTTTATAGCCACTGATCTAAGCTTTCCAGAACACCAAAGCATGCCAGATTTGAAGCTTCCTAACAGATTCTATGGCTTCTATAGTGGCCCTTGGTAGGCTGTCCTTTTCCCACCTAGCAAGGCATCCCTTCCCTCCTCTAGAAGCTTCTGCCACTTCCTAGATTCCTCAGCTTGCTTCTAGTGGGAGGGAAGGTGTCCAGAAGACTAAGACACCTGTAGATGCCTTGTAGGAGAAGTCACCCCTTCTAGAAGGTGTGGCACCTTCCTGGACCCTCACCTGGCCTTCTAGAAACTTAGAGAGGAACTCTAGAGGTTGAGCTAGCTTCCTAGCATCTATTTTACACCTCCCTTGAGGCAGGGAAGAATTTCATCTTGTGGGAATTGAACCCGGGCCCCTGCCTCTAGAGGTTGACACCATTAACCACTAAGCCACTAAGGCTTGTCTTTTTGGTGTTCATTTTTTAAGTCACTCCTGCCATGGTGAGGAGCATCACTCCAACATTATCGACTAGCAAGTACAAATATATTCCATATGTAGAGGCACAGTGTGGCTACCATGCACAGTTACCAACCAAAGTATGCATATGTCACTGACCATGACCAGAGAATTTCACTTCACGTGGTCAACGTTGACAACTCACAACACGAGTAACAGATAGTCAGAGGGGGGTAACAATGGTTTGGGAAGACTAGCCATCAACGAGAAAGCACAGACCTTCAAGACATAGTGACACGGCGTAGTAACCATGTACAATGAAAAACCAAAGTAGGCATATGCCACTACTCATGACCAAAAGAATTTCAAATTGTGTGGTCAACATTGAAAACTCATAACACGAGTCAAAACTGCTCAGAGGGTGAAATAATGGGTTGGGAACACTAGTTATCAACTAGCAAGTACAAAAACATTCAACAAGTAGTGGCACAGTGCGGCTAGCGTGCACAGTGACCAACCAAAGGATGCATACGTCACTGACTATGACCGAAGAATTCCACTATGTGTGGTCAACAGTGACAACTCATAACACAAGTCACAAATGGTCAGAGGGAGAGACAATGGTTTGGGAACCATATGTATCGACTAGAAAGGAAAAATAACTTCAATACTTAGTGGCACGGTGTGGCTGCTATGCACACCAAACAACCAAACTAGGCATATGTCACTGACCATGACCGAATAATTTCAGTCTGGGCGGTCAACGTTCACCAACAATAACACGAGTCACAAACAGTTAGAGGGGGAAACAATGGTCTGGGAATATCAGTTCTCAACTAGCAAGTACAACGACATTCAATCAGTAGTAGCACGGTGTGGCTATCATGCACAATGACCAACCAAAGTAAGCAAATGTACTGCCTTTGACCAAATAAATCTCATGTGTGTGGTCAACGTTGACAACTCATAATACGAGTCACAAATGGTCAGAGGGGGAAACAATGGTTTACAAACACCAGGTATCAACTAGCAAGCACAAGGACCTTCAATACGTTGTGGCACAGTGTGGATACCATGCACGATGACCAACCAAAGTAAGCATATGTCACTAGCCATGACCAAAGAATGTCACTATGTGTGGTAAATTTTGACAACTCATAATACGAGTCACAAATGGTCAGAGTGGGAAACAATTGTTTGTAAAAACTAGTTATTGACTAGCAAGTACAAATACCTTCAGTATGTAGTGGCATAGTGTGGCTACAATGCACCGTTACCAACCAAGGCATGCATATGTCTATGACCATGACCAAATAATTTCACTTCATGTGGTCAACGTTGACAACTCACAACACCAGTCACAGATAGTCAGAGGGGGTAACAATGGTTTGGGAATACTAGCTATCAACTAGAAAGCACAATGACCTTCAAGACGTAGTGACGCGGCGCGGTAACCATGTACAGTAACAGACCAAAGTAGGCACATGTCACTAATCATGAACAAAAGAATTTCACTGTGTTTGGTCAACGTTGAAAACTCATAACACGAGTCACAAATGGTCAGAGGGGGAAACAATGGGTTGGGAACACTAGTTATCAACTAGCAAGTACAAAGACCTTAAACAAGCAGTGGCACGGTGTGGATAGCGTGCACAGTGACCAACCAAAGGATGCATAGGTCACTGACTATGACGGAAGAAGTCCACTATTGTGGTTAACATTGACAACTCATAACACAAGTCACGAATGGTCAGAGGGAGAGACAATGGTTTGGGAACCATATGTATCAACTAGAAAGGACAAAGAACTCCAATACGTTGTGGCAGGGTGTGGCTACTGTGCACACCGAACAACCAAACTAGGCATATGTAACTGACAATGACCGAAGAATTTCAATATGGTTGGTCAACGTTGACCACTCATAACACGAGGCAAAAATGGTCAGAGGGGGAAACAATGGTCTGGGAATATCAGTTCTCAACTAGCAAGTACAACAACCTTCAATTTGTAGTAGCACGGTGTGGCTACCATGCACAATGACCGACCAAAGTAGGCATATGTACTGCCCTTGACCAAAGAAATCCGCTGTGTGTGGTCAATGTTGACAACTCAGAATACAAGTCACAAATTGTCAGAGGGGGAAACAATGGGTTGGGAACACCACGTATCAACTAGCAAGCACAAGGACCTTCAATAAGGTGTGGCACGGTGTGGATACCATGCACGATGACCAACCAACGTAGGCACATGGCAGTGACCATGACCAAAGACTGTCACTTTGTGTGGTAAACTTTGACAACTCATAACACGAGTCACAAAGGGTTAGAGTGGCAAGCAATGGTTTGTGAATACTAGTTATCGACAAGTAAGTACGAATACCTTCAATATGTATTGGCACAATGTGGCTACCATGCACACTGACCAACCAAAGTATGCATATGTCATTGACCATGACCAAAGAATTTCACTTCATGTGTTCAACGTTCAAAAATAACAACACGAGTCACAAATAGTCAGAGGGTGGTAACAATGGTTTGGGAAGACTAGCTATCAACTAGAAAGCACAAAGACCTTCAAGACGAAGTGACACGACATGGTAACCATGTACAGTGACAAACCAAAGTAGGCATATGTCACTAATCATGACCAAATGAACTTCACAGAGTGTGGTCAACGTTGAAAACTCATAACACGAGTGTCAAATGGTCAGAGGGGGAAACAATGGGTTGGGAACACTAGTTATCAACTAGCAAGTATGAAGACCTTTAAAACGTAGTGGCACGGTGTGGCTAGCGTGCACGGTGACCAACCAAAGGATGCATACGTCACTGACTATGAGCGAAGAAGACCACTATGTGTGGTCAACATTGACAACTCATAACACAAGTCACAAATGACTAGAGGGAGAGACAATGGTTTGGGAACCATATGTATCGACTAGAAAGGACAAAGATCTTCAATACGTAGTGGCACGGTGTGGGTACTATGCACACCGAACAACCAAGCTAGGCATATGTCACTGACCACAACCGAAGAATTTCAATATGGGTGGTCAACGTTGACCACTTATAACACGAGTCACAAACGGTCAGAGGGGGAAACAATGGTCTGGAAATTTCAGCCCTCAACTACCAAGGACAATGACCTTCAATCAGTAGTAGCACGGTGTGGCTACCATGCACAATGACCGACCAAAGTAGGCATATGTACTGCCTTGACCAAAGAAATCCGCTGTGTGTGGTCAACGTCGTCAGCTCATAATACAAGTCACAAATGGTCAGAGGGGGAAACAATGGGTTGGGAACACCACGTATCAACTAGCAAGCACAAGGACCTTCAATAAGTTGTGGCACGGTATGGATACCATGCACGATGACCAACCAACGTAGGCACATGGCACTGACCATGACCAAAGAATGTCACTATGTGTGGTAAACTTTGACAACTCATAACACGAGTCACAAATGGTAGGAGTGGGAAACAATGGTTTGTGAATAGTATTTATGGACTAGCAAGTACAAATACCTTCAATATGTAGTGGCACAGTGTAGCTACCATGCACAATGACCAACTAGGATATGCATATGTCATTGTCCATGACCAAATAATTTCACTTCATGTGGTCAACGTTGGCAACTCACAACACGAGTCACATATAGTCAGAGGGGGGTAACAATTGTTTGGGAAGACTAGCTATCAACTAGAAAGCACAAAGACCTTCAAGACGTATTGACACGGCGTGGTAACCATGTACAGTGACAAACCAAAGTAGGCATATGTCACTAATAATGACCAAAAGAATTTCACAGTGTGTGGTCAACGTTGAAAACTCATAACACGAGTCACATATGGTCAGAGGGGGAAACAAGGGGTGGGGAACACTAGTTATCAACTAGCAAGTACTAAGACCTTCAACAAGTACTTGCACGGTGTTGCTAGCGTGCACAGTGACCAACGAAAGGATGCATACGTCACTGAGTATGACCGAAGAAGTCCACTATGTGTGGTCAACATTCACACTCAAAGCACGATTCAGAAATGGTCAGAGGGAAAGACAATGGTTTAGAAACCATATGTATTGACTAAAAAGGACAAAGAAGTTAAATACGTAGTTGCACGGTATGGCTACTATGCACCCTGAACAACCAAACTAGGCATATGTCACTGACCATGACCGAAGAATTTCAATATGGGTGGTCAACGCTCACCACTCATAACACGAGTCACAAAGGGTCAGAGGGGGAAACAATGGTAGGCATATGTACTACCTTCGACCAAAGAAATCCGCTGTGTGTGGTCAACGTTGACAACTTATAATACGAGTCACAAATGGTCAGATGGGGAAACAATAGTTTGGGAACACCATGTATCAAGCACAAGGACATTCAATAAGTTGTGGAAGGGTGTGGAAAGCATGCATGATGACCAACCAAAGTAGGCATATGTCACTGACCATGACCAAAGAATGTCACTATGAATTGTAAACTTTCACAACTCATAACACGAGTCACAAATGGTCAGAGTGGGAGTAAAAGGTTTGTGAATACTAGTTATCGACTAGCAAGTACAAAAACCTTCAATATGTAGTGGCACAGTGTGGCTACCATGCACACTGACCAACCGAAGTATGCATATGTCACTGACCATGACCAAAGAATTTCACTTCATGTGGTCAACGTTGACAACTCACAACACGAGTCACAAATAGTCAGAGGGGGGTAACAATGGTTTGGGAAGACTAGCTACCAACTAGAAAGCACAAAGACCTTCAAGACGTAGTGACACGGCGTGGTAACCATGTACAGTGACAAACCAAAGTAGGCATATGTCACTAATCATGACCAAACGAATTTCAGAGTGTGTGGTCAATGTTGAAAACTCATAACACGAGTCACAAATGGTCAGAGGGGGAAACAATGGGTTGGGAACACTAGTTATCAACTAGCAAGTACAAAGACCTTCAGCAAGTAGTGGCACATTGTGGCTAGCGTGCACAGTGACCAACCAAAGGATGCATACGTCAGTGACTATGACCGAAGAAGACCACTATGTGTGGTCAACAGTGACAACTCATAACACGAGTCACAAATGGTCAAAGGGAGAGACAATGGTTTGGGAACCATGTGTATCGACTAGAAAGGACAAAGAACTTCAATACGTACTGGCACGGTGTGGCTACTATGCACACCAAACAGCCAAACTAGGCATATGTCACTGACCATGACCGAATAATTTCAATATGGGTGGTCAAGGTTCACCAACCATAACACGAGTCACAAACGTCAGAGGGGGAAACAATGGTCTGGAAATATCAGTTTTCAACTAGCAAGTACAACAACCTTCAATCAGTAGTAGCACGGTGTGGCTACCATTCACAGTGACAGACCAAAGTATGCATGTATACTGCCTTTGAAAAAATAAATGTGCTGTGTGGTCAACGTTGACAACTCATAATACGAGTCACAAATGGTCAGAGGGGGAAACAATGGTTTGTAAACACCAGGTATCAACTAGCAAGCACAAGGACCTTCAATAAGTTGTGGCACGGTGTGGATAGCATGCACGATGACCAACCAAAGTGGGCATATGTCACTGACCATGACCGAAGAATGTCACTATGTGTGGTAAACGTTGACAACTCATAACACAAGTCACAAATGGTCAGAGTGGAAACAATGGTTTCTGAATACTAGTTATCGACTAGCAAGTATGAATAAATTCAATATGTAGTGGCACAGTGTGGCTACCATGCACAGTGACCAACCAAAGTATGCATATGTCACTGACCATGACCAAACAATTTCAATTCATGTGGTCGACGTTGACAACTCAGAACACGAGTGACAAATAGTCAGGGGGGTAACAATGGTTTGGGAAGACAAGCTATCAACTAGAATGCACAAAGACCTTCAAGACGTAGTGACACGGTGTGGTAACCATGTACAGTGGCAAACCAAATTAGGCAGATGTCACTAATCATGATGAAACCAATTTCACAGTGTGTGGTCAACGTTGAATACTCATAACACGAGTCACAAATGGTCAGAGGGGGAATCAATGGGTTAAGAACACTAGTTATCAACTAGCAAGTACAAAGACCTTCAACAAGTAGTGGCACGGTGTGGCTAGCGTGCACAGTGACCAACCAAAGGATGCATACGTCACTGAATATGACCGAAGAAGACCACTATGTGTGGTCAATGTTGACAACTCATAACACGATTCACAAATGGTCAGAGGGAGAGACAATGGTTTGGGAACCATATGTATTTATTTGAAAGGACAAAGAACTTCAATACGTAGTGGCACGGTGTGGCTTCTATGCACACCGAACAACCAAACTAGGCATATGTCACTGACAATGACCAAAGAATTTCAATATGGGTGGTCAACGTTCATAACCAATAACACGATTCACAAATGGTCAGTGGGGGGAAACAATGGTTTGGAAACACTATGTATCTTCTAGCAAGTACAAAGACCTTTCGTATCTATTGGCACGGTGTGGGTACCATGCATAATGACCAACCAAAGTATGCTTGTGTCACTGAACATTATCAAAAGAATTTCATTGTGTGTAGTTAACGTTCCTTCTTATGGCCGGTCAATCGGAGCAACGGTTGAGAAGTTATTCAAGCTCGAAGTTGCAAAATCTGAAAATCAGTCCACGTCAATTGTTCATGAGTAAAAAAAAACTTTTTATTATTCAAAATTTTGATAAATACCCTCTAATGTTACACCCCATTGTTTTATGTCCTCTACCCATAGGAACTCCTATAACATCATTTGGACATCATATGAACAACATGTGAGCTGGCTTGGTGCTTATACAGTTAGATTCTGGAGCGGTAAGTCCTGGGTTTGAATCCTTGTACGCGCGACATAGAACAGGCTCGCGACCTGGGGGAGGGGGGCGGGCGTGTTGTGATACCTCAACTCTACCTTTGAGCCTAGGCCATGGGGGGGTAGGGGGGTGTCACAATGCGGACACAAGTCTGTCCTTCAGGTTGTCCACGGGACATCCCTCTAGGGGGGTGGGAGGGAGTATTCCAGTGAAGGCACCTACGTGCAACAAATCAACAAAAACCGACCTGGTCTCCAATGGAGAAACCTTTTGCTATTTATCGTCTAGCGAGTGCAAAGACATTCAATAAGTATTGGCACGGTGTGGCTACCATGCACAATGACCAACCGGATTAGGCATGTGCCACTTACCATGACCAAAGAATTTTACTATGTGTGGTCAACGTTCACAACCCATAATATGGGTCACGAATTTTCAGAGGGGGGAAACAATGGTTTTGGAATACTAGATACCAACTATCAAGTACAAAGATATTCAATAAGTAGTGGCACGGTGTGCATACCATGCACAATGACCAGCCAAAGTATGCATGTTTCACTGACCATGACCAAATAATTTCACCATGATGGGTCAACGTTGACAACTCTTAACACAAGTCACGAATGGTCAGAGGGGAAAACAATGGGTTGTGAGTACTAGGTATCGACTAGCAAATACAAAGACCTTCAATAAGTAGTGGCACTGCATGGCTACCATGCAAAATGACCAACCAAAGTATGCATATGTCACTGAACATGACCGCAAGAGTTTCACTGTGTGTGGTCGACATTGACAGCTCATAGTACGAATCACAAATGGTCAGAGGGGGAAACAACTGTTTGGGAACACTAGGTATTGACTAGCAAATACAAGGACCTTCAATAAGTAGAGGCACTGTGTGGCTACCATGCACAGTGACCAACCAAAATAGGAATATGTCACTGACCATGACCAAACGAATTTCACAGTGTGTGGTCAACGTTGATAACTCATAACACAAGTCACAAATTGTCAGAGGGGGAATGAATGGGTTGGGAACACTAGTTATCAACTAGCAAGTAAAAAGACCTTCAACAAGTAGTGGCACAGTGTGGCTAGCATGCACAAAGACCAACCAAAGGATGCATACGTCACTGACTATGACAGAAGAAGTCCACTATGTATGGTCAACATTGACAACTCATAACACGAGTCAGAAATAGTCACATGGAGAGACAATAGTTTGGGAACCATATGTATCGACTACAAAGGACAAAGAACTTCAATACGTAGTGGCACGGTGTGGCTACCATGCACACCGACCAACCCAACTAGGCATATGTCACTGACCATAACCGAAGAATTTCAATATGGGTGGTCAACGTTCACCAACCATACCACGAGTCACAAACGGTCAGAGGGGGGAAACAATGGTCTGGGAATATCAGTTATCAACTAGCAAGTACAACGACCTTCAATCAGTAGTAGCACGGTGTGGCTACCATGCACAATGACCGACCAAAGTAGGCATATGTACCGCCTTTGACCAAAGAAATCCACTGTGTGTGGTCAACGTTAACAACTCATAAAACGAGTCACAAATGGTCAGAAGACGGAAACAATGGTTTGGGAACACCAGGTATCAACTAGCAAGCACAATGACCTTCAACAGGTTGTGGCACGGTGTGGAAACCATGCACGATAACCAACCAAAGTAGGCATATGTCACTGACCATGACCAAAGAATGTCACTATGTGTGGTAAACTTAGACAACTCATAACACGAGTCACAAATGGTCAGAGTGGGAAACAATGGTTTGTGAATACTAGTTATCGACTAGCAAGTACGAATACCTTCAATATGTAGTGGCACAGTATGGCTACCATGCACAGTGATCAACCAAAGTATGCATATGTCACTGACCATGACCAAAGAATTCCACTTCATGTGGTCAACGTTGACAACTCACAATACGGGTCACAAATAGTCAGAGGGGGGTAACAATGGTTCGGGAAGACTAGCTATCAACTAGAAAGCACAAAGACCTTCAAGACGTAGTGACACGGCGTGGTAACCATGTACAGTGACAAACAAAAGTAGGCATATGTCACTTATCATGACCTCAAGAATTTCACAGTTCGTGGTCAACGTTGAAAACTCATAACACGAGTCACAAATGGTCAGAGGGGGAAAAAATGGGTTGGGAATATTAGCTATCAACTAGCAAGTACAAAGACCTTCAACAAGTAGTGGCACGGTGTGACTAGCGTGCACAGTGACCAACCAAAGGATGCATACGTCACTGACTATGACCGAAGAAGACCACTATGTGCGGTCAACATTGACAACTCATAACACGAGTCCCAAATGGTCAGAGGGAGAGACAATGGTTTGGGAACCATATGTATCGACTAGAAAAGACAAAGAACTTCAATACGTAGTGGCACAGTGTGGCTACTATGCACACCGAACAACCAAACTAGGCATATGTCACTGACCACGACCAAAGACTTTCAATATGGGAGGTCAACGTTGACCACTCATAGCACGAGTCACAAACGGTTAGAAGGGGAAACAATGGTCTAGGAATATCAGCTCTCACTGTGTTTCTGACCACTGTGTTTCTCACCACTGTGTTTCTGACCACTGTGTTTCTGACCACTGTGTTTCTGACCACTGTGTTTCTTACCACTGTGTTTCTGACCAGTGTGTTTCACACCACTGTGTTTCTGACCAGTGTATTTCTGACCACTGTGTTTCTGACCACTGTGTTTCTGACCAGTCTGTTTCTGACCAGTGTGTTTCTGACCAGTGTGCTTCTGACCACTGTGTTTCTGACCACTGTGTTCCTGACGACTGTGTTTCTGACCACTGTGTTTCTGACCACTGTGTTTCTGACCAGTGTGTTTCTGACCACTGTGTTTCTCGACACCGTGTTTCTGACCAGTGTGTTTCTGACCAGTGTGTTTCTGACCAGTGTGTTTCTGACCACTCTGTTTCTGACCACTGTGTTTCTGAGCAGTGTGTTTCTGACCACTGTGTTTCTGACCAGTGTGTTTCTGACCACTGTGTTTCAGACCACTGTGTTTCTGACCACTGTGTTTCTCACCACTGTGTTTCTGACCACAGTGTTTCTGACCACTCTGTTTCTGACCACTGTGTTTCTGACCACTGTGTTTCTAACCACTGTGTTTCTGACCACTGTGTTTATGACCATTGTGTTTCTGACCACTGTGTTTCTGACCAATGTGTTTCTGACCACTGTGTTTCTGACCACTGTGTTTCTGACCACTATGTTTATGACCAGTGTGTTTCTGACCACTGTGTTTCAGACCACTGTGTTTCTGACCACTGTGTTTCTGACCACTGTGTTTCTGACCACTATGTTTCTGACCATTGTGTTTTTGACCAGTGTCTTTCTGACCACTGTGTTTCTGACCAGTGTCTTTCTGACCAGTGTGTTTCCGAGCACTGTGTTTCTGACCACTGTGTTTCTGACCAGTGTGTTTCAGACCATTGTGTTTCTGACCACTGTGTTTCTGACCAGTGTGTTTCTGACCAGTGTGTTTCTGACCAGTGTCTTTCTGACCAGTGTGTTTCTGACCAATGTGTTTCTGAACAGTGTGTTTCTGACGAGTGTGTTTCTGACCACTCTGATTCTGAACACTGTGTTGCTGACCACTGTGTTTCTGACCACTGTGTTTCTGACCACTGTATTTCTGACCAGTGTGTTTCTGACCACTGTGTTTTTGACCAGTATGTTTCTGACCACTGTGTTTCTGACCACTGTGATTCTGACCAGTGTGTTTCTGACCACAGTGTTTCTGACCACTCTGTTTCTGACCACTGTGTTTCTGACCACTGTGTTTCTAACCACTGTGTTTCTGACCACAGTGTTTCTGACCACTGTGTTTCTGACCACTGTATTTCTGACCAGTGTGTTTCTGACCACTGTGTTTCTGACCAGTATGTTTCTGACCAGTATGTTTCTGACCACTGTATTCCTGACCACTGTATTCCTGACCACTATGTTTCTGACCACTGTGTATCTGACCACTGTGTTTCTGACCACTGTGTTTCTGACCACTGTGTTTCTGACCACTGTGTTTCTGACCACCGTGTTTCTGACCACTGTGTTTCCGACCCGTGTGTTTCTGACCAGTGTGTTTTTGACCACTGTGTTTCTGACCACTGTGTTTCTGACCAGTGTGTTTCTGACCACTGTGTTTCTGACCATTGTGTTTCTGACTAGTGTGTTTCTGACCACTGTGTTTCTGACCATTGTGTTTCTGACTAGTGTGTTTCTGACCACTGTGTTTCTGACCATTGTGTTTCTGACTAGTGTGTTTCTGACCACTGTGTTTCTGACCATTGTGTTTCTGACTAGTGTGTTTCTGACCACTGTGTTTCTGACCATTGTGTTTCTGACTAGTGTGTTTCTGACCACTGTGTTTCTGACCATTGTGTTTCTGACTAGTGTGTTTCTGACCACTGTGTTTCTGACCATTGTGTTTCTGACTAGTGTGTTTCTGACCACTGTGTTTCTGACCATTGTGTTTCTGACTAGTGTGTTTCTGACCACTGTGTTTCTGACCATTGTGTTTCTGACTAGTGTGTTTCTGACCACTGTGTTTCTGACCATTGTGTTTCTGACTAGTGTGTTTCTGACCACTGTGTTTCTGACCATTGTGTTTCTGACTAGTGTGTTTCTGACCACTGTGTTTCTGACCAGTGTGTTTCTGACCACTGTGTTTCTGACCACTGTGTTTCTGACCAGTGTGTTTATGACCAGTGTGTTTCTGACCACTGTGTTTCTGACCACTGTGTGTCTGGCCACTGTGTTTCTGACCACTATGTTTCTGACCAGTGTGTTTCTGACCAGTGTGAATCTGACCACTGTGTTTCTGACTGCTGTGTTTCTGACCACTGTGTTTCGGACCAATGTGTTTCTGACCACTGTGTTTCTGACCACTGTGTTTCTGACCAATGTGTTTCTGACCACTGTGTTTCTGAACACTGTGTTTCTCACCACAGTGTTTCTGACCACCGTGTTTCTGACCACTGAGTTACTGACTACTGTGTTTCTGACCAGTGTGTTTCTGAGCGCTGTGTTTCTGAGCAGTGTGTTTCTGACCAGTGTGTTTCTGACCGGTGTGTTTCTGACCACTGTGTTTCTGACCACTGTGTTTTGTGACCAGTGTCTTTCTGACAAGTGTGTTTCTGACCACTGTGTTTCTGACCACTGTGTTTCTGACCACTGTGTTCTTGACCACTGTGTTTCTGACCACTGTGTTTCTCACCACTGTGTTTCTGACCACTGTGTTTCTAACCACTGTGTTTCTGACCAGTGTGTTTCTGACTAATGTGTTTCTGACCAGTGCGTTTCTGAACAGTGTGAGTCTGACCACTGAATTTCTGACCACTGTGTTTCTGACCACTGTGTTTCGGACCATTGTGTTTATGTCCACTGTGTTTCTGACCAGTGGGTTTCTGACCACTGTCTTTCTAACCACTGTGATTCTGACCAGTGTGTTTCTGACCAGCATGTTTCTGACCAGTGTGTTTCTGACCACTCTGTTTCTGACCACTGTGTTTCTGACCACTGTGTTTCTGACCATTGTGTTTCTGACCAGTGTGTTTCTGACCGGTGTGTTTCTGACCAGTGTGTTTCTGACCACTGTGGTTCTGAACAGTGTGTTTCTGACCACTGTGTTTCTGGCCACTGTGTTTCTGACCAGTGTGTTTTTGACCACGGTGATTCTGACCAGTGTGTTTCTGACCAGTGTGTTCCTGACCACTCTGTTTCTCACCAGTGTGTTTCTGACCAGTGTGTTTCTGACCACTGTGTTTCTGACCAGTGTGTTTCAGACCACTGTTTTTCTGACCAGTGTGTTTCTGACCAGTGTGTTTCTGACCACTGTGTTTCTGACCAGTGTGTTTCTGACCAGTGTGTTACCAAACCACTGTGTTTCTGACCACTGTGTTTCTGACCACTGTGTTTCTGACCACTGTGTTTCTGACCGCTGTGTTTCTGACCTCTGTGTTTCTGACCACTGTGTCTCTGACCAGTGTGTTTGTGACCACTGTGTTTCTGACCACTGTGTTTCTGACCACTGTGTTTCTGACCACTGTGCTTCTGACCACTGTATTTCTGACCAGTGTGTTTCTGACCACTGTGTTTCTGAGCACTGTCTTTCTGACCAGTGTGTTTCTGACTACTGTGTTTCTGACCACTGTGTTTCTGACCACCGTGTTTATGACCAGTGTGTTTCTGACCAGTGTGTTTCTGACCAGTGTGTTTCCGACCACCTTGTTTCTGACCACTGTGTTTCTCACCAGTGTGTTTCTGACCACTGTGTTTCTGACCACTGTGTTTCTGAACCTTGTGTTTCTGACCACTATGTTTCATAATACTGTGTTTCTGACCAGTGTGTTTCTGACCAGTGTTGTTCTAACCACTCTGTTTGTGACCGATGTGTTTCTGACCACTGTGTTTCTGACCAGTATGTTTCTGACCACCCTGTTTCTGACCACTGTGTTTCTGACCACTGTGTTTCTGCCCACTGTGTTTCTGACCAGAGTGTTTTTGACCAGTGTGTTTGTGACCAGTGTGTTTTTGACCACTGTGCTTCTGACCACTGTGTTTCTGACCACTGTGTTTCTGACCAGTGTGTTTCTGACCA
>SZWC01011006.1:57652-72594 GCA_023375785.1 Penium margaritaceum | reverse complement strand
TGAGGCCGCAATCAACAGCAGGAGAGTGGAGGTTTGAGCCAACCGTCATTTCATGTGCAAACTGGCCTCACATCACTGTGCATGTCGCAATATCCCTCCCTCCCTTGAGAAAATATTTGGAAGCTTCCTAGCGATACATCCGCTGACTAGTCGTCAGTGCGTGGTCAGACGGTGACGACAGTCACCGCTCGTACACACAACGGCAAGAGTCTAGCTAGGAGACACAGGGCAAAGTGTCAGAATGCTTAAACAGCATTTGCAGAGAGGAATGACAACTGAGCAACAATCTGCCTAAACAGTTGCTCGCCGCCTAGAGTCGCTAGGGGCGGCAGTATCTTTGTACCTGTTCACATTAGCCTAAAATCATATTTTTGGCCGTAACTCACTACTCAAGTGTCAGAATCACGCGGTGTCTACACCAAAATGTGCTGAACGATGCGATCTACGCAAAGGACCCATGTAAGGTGGGCTAACATCATCCACATATGAATAGCAAGAAAAACAAGTGAATTGACCAAAACGACCTGTCCCTCGAGAAAACTCCAGGGCACTCTGATCTGCACCGAGAGCGCCCATAAATGTACGAGTGAAGTACCGATACGTCAGCGTGTGCTTTCCATGGCAGGATGCATACCAAAGTCAATGGTCTCCTCATCGCACCGGTACAGGCTAGCGGGTGCATGGGTCTCGACCACCAAGAAAACTCCAGCAACAACAGACCAGCTAGAGAGGCTGTAGAGACGCATTTGTTGCATCACACCCGTCATGCCATAGCTGTTGGATAAGTCTGTGGACGATCCGGAGTCCCGTCGGGTCGTCACGATCTCCAGTGCCGCCGCTGCTCACCATCACCTCCGGGTGCACTCGTAGCTGCCACGGCCATGGCTCGTGACGGGTGGAAGCCACACACACCAACACTCCTCCTGGCTGACAAATCTGCTAACACCAGAATGGCTGAGCAAAGGCAGGGAAGGATGGCTTGGCCAACCAATCATGGCGAGCACCGATCAAACATACCACAACATAGGTTCTCCTCGTGACAATGGTGCATCACACCAAATGCCCGGGACTTGACCATGCAAGAAGATCAAGTACACACCTATGTGTCAAACATCATGCAAGCGATACAAAGAAATAAGGCCTCCTCATGACCCCGGAAAACATCTCCGGGTGTCTGGGTCTCGACCACACCATGCATAGTTCATACACAACACATGGAGGCAATGGGTCTGCACGTCACACCGGTAGAACTTGCCAGATGCGCGGGTCCCGACCAGCATAACCTCGACCATAGCATTGTGTCACGCCCCAAGTAACCTCGCTGGCCTCAAAACAATGTCAGGCCAAAGCCCACACACCAACACCCCCCCTGGACTGCAGAGGCTGACAGCACTAGCAAAGCTAATGGCTGCTCCCAACACAATCCCTGAGGAGGGAGCACGGCTCCCCCATGGCCACATACCCCTACACTGCTATAGCAAGGGTGACGACGATGCTCGTGGGATGTACTCGCACAGAGCCTCACCTTGGAGCGTCGCTGTCGCTGTCGTCATCGTCGCTGTCATCTCCACTGCTCTCGTCACCTGCTGATGTGACCGGTGCAGTGCTGAGGGCCTCCTCCAAGACAATCGACTGTTGTATGACCTCCAACTGCTGAACTGCACATCGCCTCGCACCCTCCGTAGCGTCAAGGCGCGTGTAGTGCTCGACGATCTCTGACACAGTAGCCGACCGGCTGGCTGCATCTGCGGCATGTAGGCGGTCAGTCGTGGAACAAACCTGATGGTTGGCCTTGATCATATGTGTGTCGGCACCAGCTAGAGCCTCCTGCAGCCTCGCGGTCTCACCTTGTAGGAAGAAGTGGAGCTGCGCCTGCTCGTCGCACAAGTCGACGTCCTCTGCGTCAATCGTCGACTTCATGTTGCCGGGCCACGAGGTGCTGGTAGAGCATGACCGCAAGACAATAAGTCGCCACGTAAGTTGTTTGGGGCTATAGGAACGGCTACTGCAAAGACACCTACTCCTCGTGACACACCTGTCGCTCGGCCGTCAGCTAGTGGTCGGACGTTGGCCTGTGTAGGTACTGCTGCATCTGCGGTGATTCCGCGGTCATCGGAGATGTGGTCAGTGCTGTGGTGCTCCTCACGACCCCTGGTGCGCAGCCCATCATCCACCTACTGCTCGAGATCCACCTGTCGCAGACATGCATCTTGTAGAGACCATTGAGCAGCCTCGAGACGCCATTGTACATCCTCCACACACTCCTCGACAGCCCGTCGTGCTGGAAAATCCATGGTGTAACGGTAGCTCCTGGCCTCCCGAAGCTCGGCCATGAGACTCTGCACATGTGCCTCTGCTGTGACCACGACTGCCTCCTGCTCCTCAAATGCGGAGAATAGGCACTCGGGTACAGGAACTACAGCTCGGACGAGATTAGCTGTGTCGTCAGCTCAAACCGCCATGGTGCCAGTGACATTGGTCAGAGCAGCGATGAGGAAGAGGTTCGCAGCTCGCTTTGCACCCTGCACGCCGCACACGCGGACACCTGCTATCACCAAGGGCCATCTCGTGCCCATTTCGGGGCTACTGCAAGAATGGGAGCGCATTGGGCCTCGACGTCTGCCTCCAAACCTGCGTCCGACCACTCCATGACAGACGACTGATCCTCATAGAGAAATTCTGCCTCACCCGCTCCTTCTTCCCAGCACTATCTATCAAAACCACCTAGGCGTCTGCTGTGGGCCGAGCATCAGTATCTCTATCACCTGCTCTTGATGTTGCTCCTGGCACCATGGCAACTGTCTCCACACCAGCTAACGCGGGAGCGCGCACATCGTCAGGCGCAGCATGGCATCAACCGTCGTCATGTCATTCGCCAAGGTATCAACAAACACCATCTCCATCCTTGACTCTGACTCAGCATCAAGCCAATCCTCCTCTGACAAAAGGTTTCCATCAGGACAAAAGTCCTCCCCCGCAGAACTCTCCGCTAGCTGAGTGTGCTGTGTAGCGTCGTCCGCCTCAACCATCCTATGCTGTAGAGTAGTCGCCTCACCAATTCTGAGCTTCACCGAGGTCGTCAGCGGAAAAACCATCCCCTCCATGACTGACACCTCGGTAGGGGCTGTGGGGACTCGGCAGACCAACCCGTGGACAGGAGACGAGGAGGTCTCATCACCTGTGACTCCTCCCACATCCGCGTCTGATGGTGCTGCCTGAGCATGATGTGCAAGACGAGCAGCTCGCCGCAGCACACGACAAGAGCAAGAATGAGCGGTATGGTGAGGGGCTAAGGGTCTGTTCGTCGGTATGATGCCCACAGCCTCTAAGACGAAGCGGAGGGTGACATTTGTTGACGAGAAATCTGGCATACTAGCACCTTCAGAGGAAGGGATGAAGGATCAGGAGGAAGATGAAGATGAAGTGGGAGGTGACACCTGTGACGGGGTGGCAGCTCACTCGAAAGTCACCTGGTCAAGGAGCTACTAAACCATATGCTTGAGGTTCCGAACCTCCATATGTAGGGCGGCCATATCACTACGCAGAAGTGTTGTGACATCACTCGATGATGTATCCACTAAAGGAGTAGGTGGGGAGGATTGTACCCAAGGGGCATGGCACCCAGGAGGGCGCTATCGGCATTTGTGCCAACCATGATGCCTATCTCGACAATAATACCATGAAAACCCTGAGGACAAGTGGGACTCGTGCCACGGCTGCATCGACCACTGTCCTTGTGGCGGTTGCCATGGCTGAGGCTCAAGCACAGTCCACGGCGATGGCAACGCCCACGGCTACACTGCGCGGCTCATGTTGATAGTTGAACATAGGTGATGATCTCACACTATCGACCCCGGTGGTGCAAAGCACCATGTGGAGGGATACGAATGCAACAACGTCTCTAAGACAGGGTGCAATGTTTTCACTCACAGCGACAACCTCAGCCATAGTGTATTGCTACAATGTTGCACCCGGTGACGATGGAGCAACTATCGCAACGTGCGACCTCAAGTCGCCTTCGGTGTCGCTGATGCTGCACCGAGTGTTGTCATCAACAGACGGTTGTAGCCTCAAGCCACCTTTGCTGCTGCTACTACTGCTACAACTCTCGCGGCGGCTGCTGCTACAGCGGTTCCCGTCGTCAGTCGACGGTAGTGGCCTCAAAACTCACCCCTTCTCACCCCGTATTCACTGACGCTCGGTGCGAGTGGAGTTCCCCTCATTGGGCCTTACTCGAATGCCCCACTCGAGGACCCCCCTGTCGTCCGTCCTTTTTTTTTGCTGTGATGGTGCCAAGTCCTCGGGTGCCCCCTGTGGGGTATTCTGGGGTGCCCCACTCGAGCCCCCCCCCTCTATCCTCTCCACCTTTTTTTTCTTTTCTTCGGTCTCGCTTGACCCTCGCTTCGAGCGAGCTTGTCTATCGAGCCTCCTTGGCGAGCTCGTCAAGCTCACTCGCTCGGCGAGCTCACCCCGTGGGCGAGCTCGCTTGCAACGTGAAGCTATGGGGCAGCTTCACGTTGCAAGCAAGCGGCAGCGGTAGCTGCAGCTGTTGCAATTGCCTTTGCTATGCGCGTTGCTGCTGTTGCTGCGCGCGTGTGCACCTACGGGGCCACGCTGTATCTGCTCGCCGCCGCTGTCGCTGCTACATCTGCTGCCACTATGCTTGCTGCTCGTTGCTACTGGTGCTACTGCTATTGCTGCTCACTGTTGCCTGCTGCTGCTGTTTGTAGCCACATGCTACTGCTGTTGCTCGCTGTTTCTGCTCCTCTTTGCTTCTGCCGCCTGCTGCGGCTGTTGTTGTAGCTGATCGCCGCCGCTGCTTTTGCAATGGCTACTGCCTGCCGCCGCTACTGCAAGCTGCTGATGCTGCGTGCTACCAGTGCTCGCACCCACTGCTGCCACAAGCTGTTGCTAATCCTACGAGCTGCTCCTCCTCCTTCTTTTTGTGTACACACCGGTAGCCAGACACGGCTGCTGGTGCCACCCGGTCCTGCTGTTGTAGTGGCTGCTACTGCAGTGGTTGCCGCTATCGCCGTAGGAGCTTCCCGTCGCTTATTGTTGCTACGGCCGCTGTTGCTTGCAGTTGCAACTGTTGTCTCTGCTACCTCTACCGCTTCGGTGCAACATAGTCATGGTGGGTCCCTCCAGGATTTGGTGTTGTTGCTATGGTTGGCTATTGCTGCTGCCACTCACTACTGCTTCTGCTCCTGCGTCTCTAGTGCACAGCACAACGAGCAGTGGCCCGTTTGCTCTGATACCGTGAGAAAATACATGGAAGCTTCCTAGCAACACAGCCGCTGACTAGTCGTCAGTGCCTGGTCAGACGATGACGACAGTCACCGGTCGTACACACAATGGCAAGAGTCTGGCTAGGAGACACAGGGCAAAGAGTCAAAATGCTTCAATAGCATTTGCAGAGAGGAATGACAACTGAGCAAAAATCAGCCAAAGCAGTTGCTCGTCGCCTAGAGTCGCTAGGGGCGGCGGTGTTTTTGTACCTGCACAAACTAGCTTAAAACCATAGTTTTGGCCGTAACTCACTACTCAAGTGTGAGAATCATGCGTTGTCTGGTCCTGAACGTGTAGAACAATGAGCTCTACGAAACGGACCCATGCAAGGTGGGTTCGCATCATCCACACATGAATAGTAAGCAGAACAAGGAAATCGGCCAAAATGACCTGTCCACCGAGAAAATTCTAGAGCACTCTGAACTGCACTGAGAGGGCCCATAAGTGTACGAGTGAAGCACCGAGACCTCAGCGTGTGCTTTCCACGGCAGGACGCACACCAAAGTCACAGGTCTCCTCATCGCACCGGCACAGGCTAGCGGGTGCGTGGGTCACGACCACCAAGAAATTCCAGCAACAGCAGATCAGGCAGTCAAGCTGTAGAGACGCATCATTTGCATCACACCTATCATGCCATAGCTTTTGGATAAGTCCCTGGAAGATCCAGAGTCCCGTCGGGTCGTTACGATCTCCAGTACGGCCGCCACTCACCATTACCTCCAGATGCGCCCGTAGCTGCCACGGCCATTGGTTGTGACGGATGGAAACCACACACACCAATACCACGCCCCCCTCCCACCCCCCAACCCCCCGCACCCCCCCCACACCCACGCTCCGTCACACTTTTCCTAATTCTTTTTAACTCAATAGAACAAGTTTGATCCATGGCTTGTTGCCTCACCCCCTTAAGGTCCCCTGCTCCCTCCACCACACACCTTTGCTAGTTTTGCTGCTGTTTGGTGAGCTTTTCAATGGACTCAACATGTCAGACTCTTGTAGGGTTTTGGGGAAATTGAGGGCCCGTGAATTTGCAAGGCATTCTATGGTTGCACTGACGATACAGATCTTCTTGTGGAGATTTTTTTGACCACATATGCACTGTCCAAACTGTTGTGATTTCTGACGTTCCTATTGACCTGTACAGTTTACTGTGACCACTTGGCCGTGTCCATACTCGTGCAGATCCGTGATGCGGACCCTGGAGGCACCGGTGCGTCATCTACAATTCTGGAGCTGACTGACGACCGTTCCAGAGCTCTTGACGCCACCCGGGACCTCTTGTTGTTTTTCCGTAGCACACAGGAGTTTATCGGTGGACTGGCCGTGGGCCCGATTTGCAGGTTTTTGTATTGTGTATCCACCGCTTGATGCTGGATGCATGCATGTGACCAGTCGTAGCGTCCGACTTTTGATTCTGCACGTCTAGGTTCAGACGGCGTAGCGTTCTGATATGTCTGCTCAAAGTTACGGCGGAAACAACGGTTTTGGGCCGATTTTAGGACTGATCTTGCACTGCCGCGTGTGACACTCGTCGTCCGCCGCGGCAGGTATTTATGCCATGGACCTGGTCAAAAGTCACCAGCATTTCTACTCCTCAAGAAACATTCACGTTTCTTCAATTCGATCACGTTGACATCTTGGCCCATAACGAGCGGCACCATGGCTCCGTTCGACGAGAAGGGGAAGAGGGTACTAGATCCCTCTTCTTCCTCCTCAGGGGTCATGAGCCCACGTTCGCAGGCCATTGAGGACTTGCGGAGCCGGCAGGACGAGATGCGTTGCCTGCAGCGGGAGCAGACTGACGCCATCCGTACACTTACCGAGCTTCTTCGAGGACATTCCACGACTCCACGACAGACTTCTGAGGGAGCTGCCGGGGTTGCACCGTCTACATAGCAGTGAGCTCCAGCACCAGAGAAAGGAGCTAGAGCCGACCCGCCACCTCTTGATCCTTGGGACGAGGATCCAGACATGCCAGGCATGGAGGGCGACTCCCCGGAGCGCGAGAATCGTGTGCTTCAGGATCGTATCCACCAGCTTCAGACGAGCTCTTGGCCCCCACACACGTCTCACTTTCTGGAGTTTCGATCGTCGCCTGATCTCCACCCCAGTGACTTCCCTCTTCCCGGCGTCTTTCCCTTCCCTCGTCCTTCTCAGCCTGAGGTTGCTCTCCCTACGGAGCGGCAACCCAAGGACATCGAGACGCTGCCCCCAGGGTATGTCAGCGAGGACGGCTTTGACTGTTGGGAGATCCTCTTTCAGGTCTGGGCCACTTCAGAGGGCGTGTGGCCCTACTACCAAAGTCCGTATCAGACTACGGACCAAGCTCAGGTGCTGACACCGGCTAGGGCGATGCGCGGATTTCTCTACGCCATGTCGCGCGAGACCGTCGTCGACTTTCGCTCATTCCTTGGCGAGGCGGGCACAGGCACCGGCGCAGATCCACGCGGGGGCTGGGACCTAGCATTGTCCCTGCTTGCTGCAGAGACGTAAGCCACCCGTGCCGCGCACATCCGTGCCTTTCACTCCCTTCGCCAGGGGCCTGCCGAGCCTGTAGCCGACTACCGGCGACGCGCCATGCGTATTTACACGCGCTTTGGGACCTCAGGAGGCACACAACTGTGGGCGCTCTACACGATCATGCTCGGAGTTTGCCTTGAGCACACAGATATCTTCACACGGTACATCGATACCGTGTTCGAGCCTTTTTCAGCCTCATTGCAGCTTCTTCCCTGGGCACACCAGCTCTTACTCCAGGTGACTTCCGCTCGTGAGGCAGCCGTGGCTCATCAGGAGACCTCCATTACTGCAGCAGTCGTTGCATCACCACCGACGCCCATACTGCACACTCCTCCATCCTCTGTCTCGTCCTCCTCCTCCCCTTCTGCCCCAATTACACCAATCAGCCACAGGGTGTTGCGACAGCGACACAAGGGAAGAAGGGGCGACGGAGGCGTGGCTCGGGCCAGCAGCAGCCGCAGCAGCAGCCGTTATCGGGCAGTAGCAGTGGACGCTCTATTAATTACTACAACTCTGGAGGCGCCTATCGCTACACCGAGTGCCAGCAGTTGCTCGACTGGACGCGGATTACTCGCGGGCTCCAAGCTGTGCATGCAATATGGTCTGCGTTGAGCGGCACATCCTCCGGGCACGCGGCGACCACGACCGCAACAGTTCTCGCTTCACCACCGGCGACCACAGGAGATCTAGACCCATGTGACCGCACCATCGCCGAGCTCCGACACCTTCTGGTGCTTCACTTTCAGGGAGGTGCGAGTGTGTTGTCACAGCCGGGTGGTTCACAGATTGTCTGTTCGTCTCTTCTTGTGGCTCAAGATGACTCGTGTGGGGGGGCATTCTTGGCATGTGATGCCGATGCG
Source organism: Penium margaritaceum (assembly GCA_023375785.1). Classification (NCBI taxonomy): domain Eukaryota; kingdom Viridiplantae; phylum Streptophyta; class Zygnematophyceae; order Desmidiales; family Peniaceae; genus Penium; species Penium margaritaceum. Next base: position 63,925 of record SZWC01011006.1, on the reverse strand, counting down.
CTTGAGTGTACGGACTGGATTCATGAGTCTCACCTTTATGCCCTTCATCGTTTCCTCCCCACTCGCTGCCCAGCGTCTGTCCAAGGTCGAGTGTTCCGTTACCCGTTGTATAGTGACGTCCTCTAGTCGTGATCCCGGTGGCACTTGGATCATCGACCCCGGTGCCACTCATCACATGACCTGTCGTCGCAGGGATTTCATTGTTCTCGGACCTGTTGCATCTGTTCGTTCTATCCGCACAGGCTCTGGTCAGTCCTTGCCAGTCCAGGGTGTTGGGGCCGTCCGTTTCGATGGTCCGTCTCGCCCCTTGTATCTTTCTGAGGTGCTATTTGTGCCTGATCTTGAGCTCAGCTTGCTTTCTGTATGTGCTTGCACACTGATGGGACTCTCTGTGGAGCACAATGCAGAGTCCGCGACGGTGACTGCTCTTGATCCTCGTAGCGTTGTCCTTCGTGCCTCTGTTGTGGATGACCTGTATCGTGTCTCTCGCACTTGTGCTCCTTGCTCCCCCTCCCCTTCCGCTCGTGTTTTTGTCACTGGTGTTTTGTCTCTTGAGCACCAGCGATTGCTTTATTGACGCCTGTCTCATGTAGGCTCCGACAATGTGTCGAAGCTCATTTGAACACAGCCCGCCCTCGGTCTTGACGCGGCTTCTTTCGAGAAGCCGTCCAAGACCGACTGCCTCTTTTGCGCTTAGGGTGAGATGCATCGTTGCACCTAACCTGACTCCCATTCACGCACACTTTGCCCTCTCGAGTTAGTTCATTCGGATCTTCTTGGTCCCCTACCTGTCGAGTCTCTGTCCGATCGGGGTCGATACGTCCTGACCTTGACCGATGACTTCACACGGATGCGGTGGGTCTACTGCCTACGCCAGAAGCGGTTCGTCTTTGGCTAGTGATGGCTGAGCGTGAGTCTCGCCACACGCTGCAAACCTTCCGCTTGGATCGCATCGGTGAGTTCCTTGGCGAGATGGATAGCCTCTTCGCCGAGCACGGGATTTTTCACCAGGTCTGTGCTCCTGCTACTCCTCAGCAGAACGATGTTTTTGAGCGCTGGAATCGCACCATGGAGGATGCGGTTGGCGCTATGCGGTTTGAGTGCGGTCTTCCGGAGTCCTTTGCTTTTGAAGGCTTTGCCTTCATGACTTGGGTCTAGAACCGCCTCCCGCACGGTTCTCTTCCGGACAATGTCACACCGTATGAGCTCTGGTTTGCCCACCGTGTTGACTCACTCGCGTCTGGGGATCCTTGGCTTTTGTGTGGTACACTGAGGACCAGTAGGGGTCCAAGGCCTCACCGCGGGGTCGCTCGTGCGCCTTTGTCGATGTTTGCCCACGGTCGAAGGCATGGCGTTTTTAGGACCCTACTCGTCGTCGCATGGTTGAGTCCCATGACGTGCTCTTCTTTGAGTCTCTCACCCACGTTGCTATCCGTCACACATGTTCCCACGTGTGAGGTTTCTCGACGGATGGAGGAGTCTACGCCTGCGAGCTCCGATCGCCAGGCTGATGTGTCCGTTCGAGCTCCCTCCACTTCTCCGGCGCCTGATGACCCAACAATCATCGCTGTCGGTCCAGAGATCTCTCCAGCACCGCCGGCTTCTACCCTTGCCCCTTCACGCCCCACAGGTACCCATGATCCTGTACCTGTGCGTACTCCTAAGGCCGTACCTGTGTGCGCCGGCACCCCTGCCTCTGTGCGTGGACCTGCCTCGCGTGCTCCGAATGTCATACTGAGCTCCATGTCTCCCACACCCGCATCTCCTCACATGGCATCACCAGCTCCCTTGCCTCAGCCCTCTCCAGCTGCGATTGTGCCCGTTCCTGAGCCCAAGGTGCGCCCCTTGAGCCCGGGTTACTCCTGTGAGCCTGGCGGTCACCTTCGACCATTGGACTCCGGAGCGCAGCGAGTATTTGGTCCTGCACCCAGGCGCTCTACTCGCCGCATCGTGAGTGGTGATCCCGGCAGAAAGGTCCTAGGCCTGAGTGTCCGCACAGAGCACGCAGAGGTACATCCAGCGTGTCCCGTAGGACACGACCTCGTCATGCGCGAGTTTCATATCGCTTGTGATCCAGCAGCTGATCTTGTGGTCGTAAGACCTAGCACTGAGGCGTGCGCTCTTGCCACGCAGAGCTCTCCCTCTATGTCGCTTAACCCGGCCACACTGAGTGAAGCTCTCTCGTCACAGGATGCTGACGCTTGGCATGCTTCTTGCGAGGATGAGCTCCACGCCATCCGAGAGCACGGAGTTTACGAGCTGGTCGACCTTCCACATGGGAGGAAGGCTATTCAGGTCAAGTGGGTCTTTCGAAAGAAGGTGAAACCGGATGGCTCACTGGAACTCCACAAGGCTCGCTTGGTCGTCAAGGGGTACTCTCATATTGAGGGCATCGATTACACTGACACCTTTGCCCTTGTCGGCCGTATGACCTCAGCTCGAGCTCTGTTTGGTGTGGTGGCTGAGCATGATTGGGAACTACACCAGATGGATGTGAACAATGCGTTCCTCCATGGTTCTCTGGATGAGGAGATTTACGTGGCTCAGCTACCCGGCTTTGAGGACGGTGACAAGGTCTGGCGCTTGTGCAAGTCCTTGCACGGCCTCAAGCATTCTCCTCGGTGTTGGAACCAAGAGATCACTGGCACCCTGACTCGTGCGGGATATGTACAGAGCGAGGCAGATCCCTCTCTCTTCATCCGACAGACGCCTGAGCGATTCACCTCCATCGTGGTCTATGTGGACGACCTTCTGATCGCGTCTCCTTCATTGGAGGCCNCTCATATTGAGGGCATCGATTACACTGACACCTTTGCCCTTGTCGGCCGTATGACCTCAGCTCGAGCTCTGTTTGGTGTGGTGGCTGAGCATGATTGGGAACTACACCAGATGGATGTGAACAATGCGTTCCTCCATGGTTCTCTGGATGAGGAGATTTACGTGGCTCAGTTACCCGGCTTTGAGGACGATGACAAGGTCTGGCGCTTGTGCAAGTCCTTGCACGGCCTCAAGCAGTCTCCTCGGTGTTGGAACCAAGAGATCACTGGCACCCTGACTCGTGCGGGATATGTACAGAGCGAGGCAGATCCCTCTCTCTTCATCCGACAGACGCCTGAGCGATTCACCTCCATCGTGGTCTATGTGAACGACCTTCTGATCGCGTCTCCTTCATTGGAGGCCGTGAAGGAGGCCAAGGCTGTCCTCCAGATTGCCTATAGGATGAAGGACCTTGGTCCTGCAGCGGGGTTTCTTGGCATGGAGATCGTGCGAGACCGCAGACGTCGTAGTCTACTACTGCATCAGGCCCGATACGCACGTGTTGTGGGGGAGCGCTTTAGCGACTTTCTCGGCGCAGTGCCCACGGCTTCTACACCTCTTACACCTGACGGACAGGATGCCTTGAAGGTTAACGATCCCACACAGGTGGGGGAGACAGTGGATGTGACACTGTACCTCCGTCTCATCGGATCTTTGATGTACCTGGCCACCACCACACGTCTTGATATCGCATTTGCCGTCAACCTCCTTGCCCAGTTTTCGCAGGGTCCACGCGCAAGAGCCCTTCACGTGGCTGTGCGAGTGGTGCAGTACGTGGTCTCCACACCATCCCTCGGACTCTGCTTTCACCGGCAGTGTTCGGTGGTCCTTGACGGCTACACCGAAAGCGACTGGGCCTGGAGCCAAGTCGCACACCGTTGCACCGGTTACGTGTTCTTGCTCGATGGGATGGCTTTTTCCTGGCACAACGGGAAGCAAGCCTGCAAAGCACGTAGCTCATCGGAGGCAGAGTACGTTGCTCTGGGTGCAGGGGCTACTGAGGCGGTATGGCTGTAGCGCTTGTTCCATGAGCTTGGCTAGTCAGGACCCGCCATTGTGCTTCGTTGCGACAACCGAGTGCTCTTGCCATTGCGGAGAACTCTGGTGTCTTTCATGCTCGCACGAAGCACATTGCAGTTGAGCACCACTTTGTGCGTGATCTGGTGGAGCGACATGTGATCTCCGTCATTTGGGTTGGCACCGACATGCACCGTGCTGACGTCTTGACGAAGGCACTAGCACGCGGAAAGTTCCTGGTGGCCATTCGTTTTGTTGGACTTCGCCCCTTGCCTGAGAGTGGTTGAGTGTGGGGTGTGTCCGTGTCCGTGTCATGTTTGTCGTTGCCCTTGTATTGTACTTGTCTCAGTGCTGCACGTGTATGGACATGCGTACCATCGGGTCATGGGGGAGTGTTATGATTTTTGACGTTCCTGTCGACCAATACAGTTTACTCTGACCACTCGGCCGTGTCCATACTCGTGCAGATCCCTGATGCGGACCCTGGAGGCACCGGTGCATCATCTGGTGGCAAACTACCATCCTGGAGCTGACTGATGACCGTTCCAGAGCTCTTGACGCTAGTCGGGACCTCCTGCAGTTTTTATGCAGCACATAGGAGTTTATCGGTGGACAGGCCGTGGGCCCGATTTGCAGGTTTTTGTATTGTGTACCCACCGCTTGATGTCGGATGCATGCATGTGACCAGTCGTAGCGTCCGACTTTTGATTATGCATGTCTAGGTTCAGACGGCGTAGCGTTCTGATATGTCTGCGCAGAGTTATGGTAGAAACAATGGTTTTGGGCCGGTTTTAGGACAGATTTTGCAGATTTTGCCGCGTGCAACATCCGCCGTCCGCCGCGGCAGGTACTTATGCCATGGACCTGTCATTTGTCATTTCTCTCTGCAAATGCTATTGAAGCATTCTGACACTTTGCCTTGTGTCTCCTAGCCAGACCCTTGCCGGTGTGTGCACAACTTGTGACTGTCGTCACCATCTGATCAGGCACGGACGCCTAGTCAACGGCTCTGTCGCTAGGGAGCTTCCGCACATCTTCTCACAAACAAGCACAGATCCAGGATAGAATCCAGTTCAAACCTTCCTACTCATGTCTTCCTATGATTACTCATCAATCATCATTGCTTCAAATTTTCTGCGAAGGGGGATGGGCATCCAAATGTTATGAGGATGTTAATAGCTGACAAGTACATTGTGTACAACATGGGTTCATGCCAGCATAGCCGCCCCTGTCACATCCTCAGCTGACAACCATTTTAGCAACAGAGGAGAACGGTGCAGCCGCTCAGCCTGAGAAAGTGGTGCCCGGGTCTGTGATACCTCAATATGAAGTAGGACAGTGTTCATATGCCCCCAATAAGTAGTTCAATGAAATGTGCCCCCCGAATGGGGGCACAGTCCAATCAATCCGCAATGTGCCATGGATCATATTGTTCCATATGTGAAGTAATACGCACAAACCTCACGCCTCACCTACAAAAACGATGTCCCCACCTTCTTTGCAGCTGCGAGGGTGGCCAGCGCCATATGACAGCTTGAGGGAACAAGGAGGAATGGATCAGACGGATCACTCCCCTTGTCTGGAGGTGCCTCCTCTGCCTCCACCACCCCTTCGCGTTTCCCAGACCTCAATCGCCCCCATGTCCAGAGAGCCAGGTCGGCAATCTTCCCTCACGACAAATAGCCGTTGATTCCCTCCCAGCGACATGTCGTACACCCAGTTGTACGGGGCACCCAGGCTCATCCTCTTACGCGCGTGCTCTTCCCTCGACAGTGCATAGCTCCTCCGGAAGGCATAGGGGTCCACGTCGCCTCGCCCCCTCCCTGCTCTGGCTCCCGGACTTCCGCCGGGTCCCCATCCACCCAGCCCTGCCAGCTCGGAGGCGGAGGACGAGCGTGGGGGCGGAATGATCGTTAGACTTCGGGTCAGGCCGGCATTTTGCCCCATGGTCGTGCCTCCATTGAGCCCGCCCATGCCTGCTGCGCCGTTCAATGCTCCGGAAAGTCCTCCCGCGAAGGTTGTGCCGCGTGCCGCCAGCCCATCCATGCCGCCTGGCTGCAAGGCGGCAGTGGCCTTCGTTGTCGCTGATGATGTGGCGCCGTGCTGGCCTGCCACATCGGCGAACGTGCGAGCGACAGGCGTCCACACCTCGAGGGTGGGCTGGCGGTTGCAAATGATCTGGCAGCTCCCGGGGACAGCCACCAGACGAAGGACGTTGGTGTCCGTTTTGAGGCTCCGGGGAGACCCCCCCACCTTCAACCCCTCCGACGGACTCTGCCAGTGGAGAACCGTCCAGTCGTCGTTGCCGAGCGAGGGAACATAGGTGGTCGCCGCTGCTGCAGATGCCGCCGCAGCGGCAGCCGCAGCAGGGGAAGAAGGGGCGGCCTGAGGGAGAGGCGGAAGGCGGCGGAGGTCGAGGGCGGAGAGGCGGGAGGAGGC